>PVIJ01002929.1:0-138833 GCA_004024925.1 Scalopus aquaticus
AGTTTCAACATGCTGAAATTGAAACCAAAATGAGTTATCACTGCACATTTGCCAACTGGCTAAAATAAAAATTAACTGAAAAAAAATAAGAAGAGGTACTACCACATGTTGATAAAAATGTGGCACAAATGGAAACTATCATAAGCCACCATTCAGGAGGTAAATTGGTACAGTAACTTAGATAAACTTTGTAACAGTTTCCACTAAAGTTGAATAAAGCACATCCTGTGATTCATTGATTTAGTTGCCATTTGTGTGTGGACCTATGTGCACCAAAAGATATGTAAAATAATGTATGTTACAGAATTACTAGTAACAACTTTAAACTGGAAACAACCCAAATGTTCATTTGTGGATTGGATAAACCATAGTCTGTATATACAATGACTTCTACAATAGGAATGAGGCAAATGTTTTTTATACAATTAGAATTAATTTACCAAATTTATTACACAAAATGATTCTATGTAACATTCAACAATAGAGTACTGTAAACCTTCTGCATCTTACCATGTGAAATAGACTTATGATTTGCACTTTATGGTATATATGATAAACATTATTAAAAGTTTACTGAAAAAGAATCAAATAGACACTTGGGAACTATATAACAGATATTAAATCACCAGTGCACAACAATATATATACATTGCTGTTAACTGCAGCATTTTCACAGTAAAAAAAAAGTTCCTCAATAAGGAGTGTTTAATAATGATATGTACATATCATAGAATATTATGTAGTTATTAGAAAGAATTAGTTACATAATTTGACATGGAAAGATGTTCACAAAATATTATCAAGTGAATAAAGGGAGATACTGGAAAATAAAAAGGGTGCAGGATATTTAATTTTCATGAAAATCACCCCAAACGTCAAAGTGTTTGAATATATATAAGGCGTTATTTATATCATGTATTTTGTATGTTCATATATATTTTTGCATAGTACTGTGAGATCATGAAAAATCTTAAATGCCTACATTGTTAGCTAGGTGAGGACTGGTATGTGTGGAATGATGAGGAAAACAAGGGGACAAAACAAATTTAATAAAAGAAAAAAATCCAATAGAGTGAAAATATTATTTAAGAGAAAACTGACCATAATAAGAAAAAAGAAAATTACAGGTCAACTCTGATGACACAAAAATCTTTTTAGAAGGAAAAATATACCAAATCCAAACATTTGTTTGAAAAAATATATCCTAATTATATTATGTTTTCCCAAGAATACATTGATACTTAGTAACACTTAAAAGCATTTTATAGATGCAACTAGCTCCATCTTTCCCAAATTATGTTTATTGACGTAAAGTAGGTTTCATCATTTGTAACTTGCTATATTTAGAAATCAAAGACAAAGTATTAGCTCAAAATATGGAAAAATGGGTTAAATTCCATACCCACAAATAATTGCTAGCAAACTAACAATAGATGGCAACTCCTTAGTCTAATAGAAGTCATCTACCTGCACAATCATTGCTAATGGAAATATGTCAGAAGTATTCTTAAAATCAGTTACAGGTCAAGGGCACCCAGTATGATTGTTCCTATTTTACATTGTTTTAAAGGTCCTATCCACTCTGGAAAGATAATAGAAAAGCAATACCATTATTCACTATAATGAAGTTATTAACATTCAAAGGTCAAAATCCATGAGCAAATTATAATCAAAAGTAGGAAAAACACGCGCTGCCTGCGCCCTCCATCTGAGCGCAACCCACGCCGCCTGTGCCCTCTAGCTGTGCGCGCCCCAGACCCGCCGGTGCCCTCCAGCAGCCCAAGTGTGCACCCCGCACTGCCTGCGCCCTCCAGCTGCATGCACCCTGTGCTGCCTGTACCCACAAGCCGCGCAGGTGGCCGCCCCGGCGCAGCCGCCGCCCCCCAGCCGCGTGCGCGCGGCCTCCCCCACCCACGCTGGACCACCGCCCTCCAGCTGTGTGCTTGCGCCCTGCCCCGAGCCACCTGTGCCCTCTAGCCGCGCGAACCCCGTGCCTGCCAGCACCCTCCAGCAGCACGTGCGTGCACATCCTGGGCTGCCTTCACCCTCCAGCTGCACAAGCCCCGTGCTGCCTGTGCCCTCAAGCTGCGTACATGCCCACCCCAGCGCAGCCACCTGCGCCCTCCAGTCCCGCGCACCCCGCGCCGCCTGCGCCCTCCAGCCTCACGCCCGTCTCGGCTCAGCCTCCGCCCTCCAACCATGTGCGTGCGACCCACGCCCGCTGGTGCCCTCCAGCCAGGCGCACGCCAGCCCCAACGCGGCCACTGCCCTCCAGTTGCAGGCGATCCACGCCTCTGGAGCCCTCCAGCTGTGCGCGACCTACGCCACCTGCACCCTCCAGCTGCGAGCAACCTGCGCCCGCCGGCGCCCCCCAGCCGGGGTTCTTGGAACTGAGTGGAGATAGCTCTAGGAAGACCAATCACCACAACCACCAGGGGCTTGGCTTAACAGGGCCAGAATCAGTTAGATCACCACTCCCCGAATCCAAGAAGGAGAACCCAAAGAGATGCCTACCAACACCAGTGCCACAATCTCCCAACACTTACAACAAATCAGAAGACAAACAGGGAGAAGGAAAAGCTGGTTCTTTGAAAAAATAAACAAAATGGACAGACCTCTAGCAAGGCTCACAAAGAAAAAACGGGAGAACACACAAATAAACAAGATAAGAAATGAAAGAGGAGAAATTACAACAAACACAGCAGAAATCAAAAGAATAATCAGAGATTATTATAAACAGCTATATGGAAACAAATTCAACAATCTAGAAGAAATGGATAAATTCCTGAAATTACACAGCCACCCAAAAATAGGTAAAGAAGATATAGAACACCTAAACAGGCCAATCTCAAGCGACGAAATTGAAGCAGTAATCAAAACCCTTCCCCAAAACAAAAGCCCGGGACCAGATGGTTTCATAAATGAATTCTACCAAACGTTCAAAAATGAACTAATCCCTATATTACACAAACTCTTTCAAAAAATTGAGGAGTACTACCAAACACATTCTATGAAGCAAATATTACTCTAATACCAAAACCAGACAAAGACAACACAAAAAAAGAAAACTACAGACCAATCTCCCTAATGAATACCAATGCAAAAATATTTAACAAAATCTTGGCCAACAGGATCCAACAATGCATCCAAAAGATAATACACCACAACCAAGTGGGATTTATTCCAAGGACACAGGGATGGTTCAATATCCGAAAATCAATCAATGTAATCCAACACATCAACAAAGAGAAAAATAAAAACCATATGATCATATCAATAGATGCTGAGAAAGCATTCGACAAAGTGCAACATCTATTTATGATAAAGGACCTTGAAATACTTGGAATAGAAGGAACATTCCTTAACATAATAAAAGCCATATACGACAAACCCACAGCCAATATTATACTCAATGGTGAGAAGCTGAAAGACTTTCTCCCAAAATCAGGAACAAGACAAGGATGCCCACTCTCACAATTGCTTTACAACATAACACTTGAAGTCCTAGCGAGAGCAATAATACAAGAGAAAAACATACAAGGAATCCAAATAGGGAAGAAAGAAATTAAACTGTCACTATTTGCAGACGATATGATTATATACATAGAGAACCCTAAAAACTCCATAGAAAAACTACTCAAAACTACAGACCAATTCAGTAACATAGCAGGAAACAAAATCAATGCACAAAAATCAGTAGCCTTTCTATATGCAAACACTCAGTCTGAAGAAGAGAGTAAAAGAATTATCCACTTCAAAATCGAAACCAAAAAAATCTAGTACCTGGGAATAAACCTAACAAAAGAGGTAAAGGACTTATACAAAGAAAACTACAAAACGCTGTTAAAAGAAATAAAGGAAGACACAAAAAGATGGAAAGACATCCCCTGCTCAGGGATTGGAAGAATCAACATCATCAAAATGGCCATCCTACCAAAAGCAATCTACAGATTCAATGCAATCCTGATAAAAATCTCAATGACATTCTTCAAAGAAATAGAATAGATATTGAAAGAATTCATATGGAACCACAAAAAACCTCAAATAGCTAAAGCTCTCCTGACTAAAAGGAAGATGAATGGAGGGATTACACTCCCTGATTTCAAACTATACTACAAAGCCATAATAATTAAAACAGCATGGTACTGCAGCAAAAACAGACACACAGACCAATGGAATCAAATAGAAAACCCAGAAATAAATCCACAAATTTATGGACAACTAATCTTCGACAAAGGAGCAAAGAATATGCAATGGAACAAGACTAGTTTGTTCAATAAATGGTGTTGGACTGCTACATGCAAAAAAATGAAGCTAGACCACTACCTCACACCATGCACAAAAACCAATCAAAATGGATAAAAGACCTGAATATAAGACCTCAAACCATAAAGGTTAGAGAAGAAGATATAGGCAAAACTCTACATTACGTACATCTCAGCAAAATCTTTAAAACCACTTCCCCCATAGCGAAGGAAGTAAAAGAAAAGATAAACAGCTGGGACTACATCAAACTAAAAAGCTTCTGTACAGCAAAAGAGACAATAATCAAAACAGACAGACACCCTACTACTTGGGAGAAGATCTTTGCACATAATATAACCGATAAATCTACAAAGAGCTCACACAACTCAACAAAAACAAAGTCAATAACCCAGTCAAAAAATCGGCAGAAGAACTAAAAAGGCACTTCTCCAAAGAAGAAAAGAAAATGGCCAACAGGTATATGAAAAAATGTTCAACATCACTTATAATCAGGGAAATGCAAATTAAAACCACAATGAGATACCATCTCACGCCAGTAAGAATGGCGCACATTAAAAAAACAGGCAACAACAAATGTTGGTGAGGATGTGGAGAAAAAGGAACTCTCCTACACTGCTGGTGGGAATGCAAATTGATCCAACCACTATGGAAAGCTGTATGGCATTTCCTCAAACTGCTAGAAATGGAACTCCCATATGACCCGGCAATACCACTATTGGGAATCTACCCAAAGGACACAAAAACACTAATCCAAAAGGATACATGCACCCGCATGTTTATTGCAGCACTGTTTACAATAAATAAGGTATGGAAACAACCCAGATGTCCAAAAATAGATGACTGCATCAAGAAGATGTGGTACATATACACAGTGGAATACTATTCAGCATTCAAAAAAAACAAACACATGCAATTTGCAGCAACACTGATGGATCTAGGAGGGATCATGATCAGTGAAATAAGCCAGAAAGAAAGAGAAAATTATCAAATGGTTTCACTTATAACAGGAATATAGGGGACCCAAATAAAAAGAGACATTCAGCAGGAAATGAGGGGAGGGGAAGGGCTCAAGAGGGGCGAAGAGGGGAGCATGGGGGACTATGGTGATGGCTCCATGGGTGAACAGGTGATGGGTAACTTATGGGGACCACACAATAATGTAAAAGATATGAATAACAAAAATAAATTATAATAAAATAACTATAAAAAAAGTAGGGAAAATATATATTTTTGACATAAACTTAGTTCAAAATATATACCTTCGAGATCACTATGGAAACTTCATTTATTTGCTTTGATAAGTGTCCTGAGTTAAAGTGGGTAATAAAATTTATGAAATATTACAAACTTTGTCTTATCTAGTTTATCCAAGATCTTGTACAGCCCAAACTCCTAGAATGCTACAAGTATGTAACCTCTTCTATTCATCAGTGTTATGAATTATGTGTTAGGGAAACAAAGATGAAACATAACTTTTGCCCTCAGGTAATTCATAACCTATCTTGGTGAAGAAAAACTCACAAATGGCGTGGTACAATAAAATGTTTAAGAAAATGGGAAGCCAAAGATGCTAAATTTGCCTGGAATAATTAGGATACATCTTCTATTTGGAGGTCAGGTTTGAAATAAGATTGGGAAATGGCATTCCAGGAAGAGGAAACAGCTAGCATATCATGGAACTGTAAGAAACCTGAAGTATTTGGGAACTGTAATTCGACCAGTATGACAGATACGTTGATATAAGACAGACCATGGAATTGACTTTCTGAGAAGTCCATTGTCCAAGCTGGATTGTAGAGAACTATATATAGCATAATAAACAGTGTGGACATTACCCAACAGATATGGAGAGTCATTCTATATGCTTAGGCAGAATACTTCTCAGACATATTTTTATAACATGGAATAGGGTATGGAGTAAAAGAGATGAGGAGATAGCTATGCAAACAAAAATGAGATGAACTTAAGAGAAATGTTGCTGTGTTTTAAGGAAGATAATGAGATGAATTGGGGTAACCAGGTGTACCTGTTGGGTTACCAAGCTAAGATCTTTAGATTTACACTAGGAAAGGGAATCCACCTTTACAACTGTTTTATTCCTATTTCTAACCCTCCAACCCCACAGGTTAAAAATGTCCTGATGTTCACTTTAGATTGACTGAAAATAAGTGTAATTTTCATATTATTTAAGTTTACTCAAATATTTTAATGTATCTATTAAAGCACTAGTTTCATTACGGAATTAGTTAATTTTTTATAACAAATATCTATGAACAAATTTTAATGGAAATAAATTTTCAGTTCAGCTACATCCAATCGGAAATCATCAGTGTAAGGTTATTTTAATGGCTAGTAAAGAATTTCACCCTTTTCTAACCTTGATTTTTATCTTCCTTATGGATATTTTCTTTTTCCTTTTTGGCAAGCATTTTCCAATAAAAATTATCATTTCATACAATTTCACATATATGTATTTAATTTACTTTTACATTTATATGATGGATAATAATTGGCTCCTTCCACCTTTCAGTATATTAATCATGTTTCCTTGGTTATTCATTTAAAATATCATTTTTTTTCCTGGCTAATTCAACTTTGTTAGCTTGTTTTCCTTGACTAGCACAATTTACCACCAATATCTATTTACACAATTTGTATTTTAAGTAGTTCTATATTTTCCCCAGTTCATCTTAGTTATTGTCTTTCATCACTTTCAGCATTGTCTTTTAGTATTTAACATTTGTTAATATTTTAACTCATTTACAAAGTAGTATGTAGTCAAAATATATTCCAATATCTAAAATAGCAGCATTTGTTAGAATGTGGATACTAAAATTTGTTCTTTTCTTAATTTTTGTTAAAAAATTATAAAATCCCCTATCATTGAGAAAGAATTCACCATCACATTTATCTTACCTTTATTTTGATATTGACTAGTAGCCTGTTTTTCCTTGTCAGATGGAACATATTTGCATAACTGGATCAAAATGAGAACAAATTTAATAATATGTTCTATCTGAGTTCATATCCTAATTGTACATTTAAATTTTCATTTGTAGTTAGTTGAATTAAAAAAACAATTCTTCCTGCCATTCATATGATTACATCTTTTACTAGTTATGGTTACGATGTTTTTGTATTTTATACACTCTCCAGCTCAAAACAGTGCCCCATTTTGAGGAAAATTGCCCTTTGAGAACTCAGGAGTAATATGACACTAATTGCTTCCAAAGCCAAATGTGGATGTAAATACAAGCTCCTCTACTTAAGTGTTATAAGATCTTGAGCAAGTATCTTAACTTTAGTTCCTCATCTCCCAATTGAGTATAATAATTATGAAATCTTATTATTGAATTGCTGAATGGATACAGTAAGTACGGTATTTTTTTTACAATACAATAACATAATACTAATATAAGGATTACTTTTAAAATAGTGTCTGACATATTTGTGACTATTATTTTACATCAGTCTACGGGTCCATCAACCCCTCTTCACTAAGAATATAATTAATTTGACCCAGGTGTGTGTGTGTGTGTGTGTGTGTGTGTGTGTGTGTGTGTGTGTGCGCGCGCGTGTGCGTGTAGGGGGATGCCAGTTTCATATTGGGTCAAGCAGATGATCTAATGGGAATATGGAACAGACACTGAAAGATCAAGTTAATCTCTACTGATAACTTGAACTTGGAAGTGGCTATATCTTCTGGTTTTCTTTCATTTTGACAAAGGTCCAGCTATGATTCTATTTCTGACTTCAGGTTCTAACAGACATGCATGAATTATTTAATGTTCATATTTTTCCTTGATTTGATTTCTGTTTTGACAAAGAGATCCCACTAATATGGTATGTATAGGAGTTAAAGTTTTTGCTTGTAAAGAACTTGTCAGTATTATTTGAATGCTAAGATGACTAGAATCATCTACTCAATAACTATTTTATCAATAATTTAGTCATCAATTCTGGGCAGAAGAGAACAAAATCAGTTAGCTTACTTACTGAGTACTACATTCAAGCCTGACTTAATTCAAAGCTACCGCCTTCATGAAGATGAAGGCATAAATTTATTCCTTTTTTACTATCAAAACAGTGAATCTCAGACATTTAGGTTTTCTTGTTCAGCAAAGGCAAGACAGTTCATCACAGAGTTTCCTACTTTGAATCTGTTTTCATAAGATAAAAAATCACCTTCACCTTAAAAATATCAGGAGGGAATATTTTCAGTTGGTTCAATTAAATATATTTTAATTTTATAAAAATATTTCTATGTTTTCTTTATTTTTCTTATTTCACAATCAACTGGCACTAAAGTCTTGGTCTGATGATGCTTCTGAATTTTTGCTTTTAACACTTCTCACTTCATAGTTTTCACTGCATTTATTATCTATCCTTTTTCCCATTAAAAGTCATTTTAAATTACTAAAAATGGATCTACCATATGACCCACAATTCCACCCATACGAATCTACCCAAAGAACACAAAAACATTAATTCAAAAAGATATTTTCACTCAGATGTTCATTGCAGCACTTAGTTACATTAGCTAAAATATGGAAACAACCTAATGTCCCAAAACAGATGACTGGATCAAGAAGATGTGGTGTATATATACATAATGGAATACTACTCATCAATCCAAAAAAGATAAACTTATGCCATTCACAACAACATGGATGGAGCTGGAAAGGGGTTATGCTCAGTGACATAACTCCGAAGGAAATAGAAAATCAGTAGTTTCACTTATAGGAGGAGTATAGGGAAACCATACAAGGGATTAGGAAAAAAGACAAAACTAGCAGTCAAACTGTAAGGTGGAAACATTCACCAGGGGAGATGGGGGAAAGGGCTCAAAACTGGAGAGAAGAACACCAGGGTCTATCTGTGGTGATAGTCCACGGGTATCTTGGTGGTGGTAATTGTATGGGGACAACACCTGAGAGGAGAAATAAAACATTATACAAAAATGAACAACAATGAAAAAATATATAAATTAAAAATAAATAAATGTCATTTTCCTTGGAGAACAAGTATTTCTCTTATGTATCTTTATTTTACCCATAATACTTAGGCAGCCCCTAGTGCTTTCCTTATATACATTTGGTGCTCAGATTTAAGTTGCTAAATGTTGTGCTATGTGTGTGGACCGAGAGCAATTCATTTTTTACTTTATATATGTAATTTCAGTGCAGGGTTGGGTGGGAAATAGTTGAAAGTAAAGTTTTTAGGTAAACTAAGACTTCTTTTAGCTATCATGTCCAAACCTTTACCACAGGAACTACCAAGTAGCTTGACAATGATACAGGCTTATACTAATTACCTTTGCTTTATCAATGCAGTGAGTTCTGGAGGGAAGTATTTGAGGGGCATTACTAATTACTTAGTTTTCACTTTAAAGGCATCACTATTTTTCTAGCTTAAAGAATTTCAACAGCTCTGGGGTAGACAATAATAAGCATCTTAGAAATAAATTATAGGCTAAAAGCATTGTTGAGCCATTTGCATTTACAACTCATTTGATGAAATTATCAGGCTGGCTTATAATATACTGTGTGTGGTGGCAGCACCGGCTGCTGATGACTTTCAAAGCTACTTTGACTTGGAAATGATTTTTTGAGAGTAAGCAGCAATCTTTCTCTAACAGCCCTGAGTACCAGTGATATCGTCACCAGTTCTATTGACCTGTCAAATATATTATTCTCATATCTAAGACATTTAACACAGCAGAGAAAACCACCCATTCTCCCTTCTTGTAGATACAGCACATGGAGGTGGGTGGAGTTCTGGTCCTAACCTTCTCAATTCCTAAATTTTGGACAATCCTCTGGTTTGGCAGAATTAGTCTGAGCTATTATTCTTGAGGCAACAACCAAAAGACAACACTATTCCTTCCTAGGCATCTAGAGACTTATCTGGAGTCTGTTTTACATATCTTGAACACACTCTCTAGCTTTATTTCAATCACCTTAAGTATGTTGGACTGGCATTGTTTCAAGCAAGATTCAACATCGGCAGTCTCTGTACTACTGAAAAAGAAATACTCTCCTATAATCAATTGAATTACTCTCATTTGACCACTCAATTATTGCCAATACACATGTTAAATCATCACTTCAAGGTAATTTGTTTTGTAATTATTTGGCACAGTAAAATTAATCACCTGGAAGCATTACAAAGAAGTCTTTTACCCATTTTACCAGACACAAAAAGTGGCTTACAAACATCATAGCCCCAGGCTCTTCAACTGTCCCTCAACTCTGAAGAATGTATTCGTTCCTTCCACCTGCCTATCCACTCTCACATGCATGCTCACTATGGTCTAGCATACAGCATTCTGATGCTCAGATTTCCCTAGTTGTCTGCCTTCACTAAGATCTTGACTGGTTAATTTTTCAAGCAGTTGATTCCTGTCCATCATTGTGGCTTCACCATAAAGTGGCTTTTTCAGAGGAAACTTCCCTAACCTCCAAAATTAGGTTAAGTAACTCAGTAATGTGAAAATACTCTCAATATCAATTATAAGATAATGTGCTTAGCTTCAGCTCCTCCCACTAGATTATAAGCTTCATGTGGACAGGTGCTTTGCTCCTGCAGCTTTTAGCTCTGTGCCCAACAACAACCCTAAGGAGGGTTACAGCTCCACCATTCTTTTTGGAGGAAATGAAAGCTGAAATACATTTACCCATCACTTAATATCATCTTGTCAGTAATGAACTACGTATATGAGGGTGGTTCTAATGGGATAAACCATATAGCAGCCTGTGTGAGTTAATATGGGATACAGTCTAGGCCTATGTAAGTATCCTCGATGATGTTAGCTCAGCGAAAAAACCTAACGATGCATTTGTGAGAACATATCCCTCTCATTAAGCAGCACATCTCTGTGTTGACAGCAGTGAATTTTCCAGAATGGTCCTTCAGCTGTGTCAAATTGTATGGCTATCATTACAGAGCATTGACCACAATGGCAGTAACCCAAAATATCTTGGACAATTAACCTTAAAGCCATTGTTTTAAAGAATACTATCTTGACAGGCTCATATGCGTTGGTATTCATTCGACTATGGGAGAAGTCTTACTAAATTCTACTTTATGGACAGAAACATATGAATTCCTAGGGCATTTTTGAGATATTAATAGAGAGAAAATCTTTTAAAGTTTATACGTTCTTATAAATCTAAGACATGGTAGCAATGAGAACAGAGTACTTGGGAAATTCACACAAAGCTAATCTTTTCAGGTGTATTTGTCTGGCTTGCCCTACCATAACAAAATATCACAACCATGAACAAATTGGCTCAAACAGAAATTGATTTTCCCACAGACCTGGGGGCTGGAAGTCCAAGATCAAGGTGTGGGCATGTTTACTTTCACCAGAAACCTCTCTTGTTTGTTTGCAGATTGCTGTCTTACTATGACCTCATGTGGCTTTTTCTCTGCACATCAGCCTCCTGGTATCTCTTCCTCATATATAAGGACATCAAACATTGAATTAGAGCTTCACCCATATGATCTCATTTAACTTTAATTACCTCCTGATAGGCCCTATTTCCAAATATAGTCACAATAGGGGACTAGGGTTTTCCAATACGAATTTGAGGGTAAAGGTACAACTCAGTCCCTAACATCTAGTAAAGTCTGGAATATTCTGACTTGATGGAGATCTGTACTTTGTAAAATCTTTAATATTGCTGATTTTGATGATTATGTATATTTTCCTATTTATACGTATTAGACTTATGATTCTCAATTGAACCTCAAAATAAAGTCTGTATTTTGCTCTTTAAATTACATGGCCAGGGCCTCCCTGGTGGCGCAGCTGTCGGCAGCAGCGATGCGAGTTCGACGCTCGGCCGGGGAGATTCCCACATGGCGCAGCAGACCTCTCCTGCTGCGCCCACTGCTCCGCTCAGCAGTGTATTTCTATCGATCTGGCTGTTCCGTTCCCCACTGTGTCTCTGGTGAACCCTCCTGCCTTCCCATGCTTCTGACCTGTACCCCACCTTGTATGCATAATAAATAAATCTTTAAAAAAAATTACATGGCCACTCATCCTTGATAGAAGCAAATTGCTCTTCTAGGAAAAATTTTAAGAGGAAATAAAAATTTTCACAGACAAACACATATAGATATGTAACTTCTGCTCTAACAATCCATTGCATTTGAGGCTATATAAATTGCCAAGAAGACAGTTTTTTTTGGTCTCTGAATGAGAATCAAGATCATTTAGGACCATGGCAAAGCCTCATAGTGTACATTCTAATATACATATGCAAAATGTAAAATCCATTTTCACTTTGTGTGGACTTATCTAAATGCATTTACACACTGACTAGATTATTTTCTATCTTGTTTTATCTTAATCTGTGATTTGGGATTGATTCTCAGTCCTTCTTGACCCACTATTTGCTTTGAATACCATACATGGAACCCATTTCACCTGCAGGTAAAAAAGCTCAACCTGGGCCTCTCTGGTGGTGCAGCAGTTAAGCGCTGCCCTGTGGCGATGTCTGAAGCAGCAAGGCAAGCTTGACTCCCGGCCAGGGAGACACAAGGCATGGCAGACCTCTCCTGCCTCGCCTGCTGCTCCCCTCAGCAGTCTATTTCTGCCGATCTGCCTGTTCTGCTCCCCACTCTGTCTCTGGTGAACCCTCTCGCCGCCCCCCGCCTCTGGCCTGTACCCAGCTTGTATGCATAAATAAATAAATATCAAAAAAAAAAAAAGCTCAACCTGAATAAACAAATTTCCTATTGACTATGTGGTTATTTTTTTCTGAGGAGAGAAGCTCCAAACCCCTATTTAATACAATCAGTGGAGGAAGTCTAAGAACTGTTTGAATTGAAATGAAAAACCATAATAATGACACTTATAACATCGGTCACATTACATTTGCTTGGTCTATATATCTCTCTCTGGAATAATAGTGATTTATCCAAATTGCTTCTCGCTGCAATTTATATCAGTGTAAAGGCACCACCAGATATATGGAGGATTTTATTTGCCTCAAACTGGATGTCTGTTTAATTGTATTTGCCACTAAATGAAAATACTACCCCCTCTGGCATATCTGATTAGATATAATGGTTAATTTATTTCGTGGTTTTATAACTTCAACCTCTTCCACTTGCCAGATAGTTGAATGTATAACTTTCGTCTTTCTTTCTGTAAATATATACATATGTATAAGTGACATCTTTAGGTCATAAATCTGGTAACCATATCTTTATTATTCTAGAACCTTCACCATTTAGGTTATCTTTTCTTTCTCCTGGTGAAAGAAAAAAAAAACCAGCAAACTTACTCAGGCTACAATTAAACAATAGTGTTCCCAGTGCAGGGGGAGGAGGGCAGGCTTGCCCCTCATAAGGTATTTGGCGACTGAAGATATTCTGGGTTGTCACGACTGTTGCAGGGTGCTACTGGCATCTAGTGAGTAGCAGCTAGGGAAGCTGCTAAATATCCTACAAAACTTAAAACAGCCCTAGCACGATAAATATCTAGTCCTAAAACTCAGTAATGTCAAGGTTGGTAGATGATGTACTAAAAATGGTTTCCTTAGGGCAATGGAATTATATTATCATGGTGTGTCTACATAGAACCAGCCATTTCCATTAAAAGTAAACAACTTTTAAAAATCCAAATAACATATAGGTGTAGATCAAGAAATCTGATTTGTATTTAATTTGGAGTACTTTAGTTTGGAATTATTTGGACTGTTCTTATTCTAGCACCTACAGTTCAGGGCCTTTCCAGGGTTGGCCAGAGCTCAGTGGGCATCTATCATTTGCCCACAGACCCTCGTTTCTTTGAAGGAAAAGTGAAAAGGAATCTCAAAACCTCATTCCCAATCGTGATTTTGACTCTGCTGCCCAGCACTCTTGTGTCTTTATTTCCTCAACTGGGTACTATCTTGGCTCCTTCTTGACCTCCTTGTCATTTTTCACTAGATATTCTTCTTCTCTTTGCTTCCTTCTAGGCATCACCCAAGGTTCTAATACAGGATGTCTTTCTTATTAAGTTGCTCCACTGAAAATCCCATTTTCTCTCTGGTTTCACTCACAACTATTAGGTGAATATTGAATTTACATTTCAGAGCCCATTCTCTTTTCTGAATTATAGAAAACTGATTCTTGGGCATCAATTCTTTTGCAACTCTCCTGCTTTTCTGAAAGATGCTTCTAATTTCCTCCTTTAAGCTTATGGTCTTCACGTATCAGTGATAAATTGCACAGATTGCAGCTCATTTAGTTTCTTTCCACCCAAACTTCTTTTCCAGTGTTAACTGCCTTTACCACCAACTCAGTCCCATGTAAAAATGGCCATCTTTTCAAAGGAGATTCCTTGTAAAATTGTTCTGCCAAAATGCTCAGTGCAAGCTCTTTACCTTCTACATTAAAAAAAAAAAAGTCCTCATCCTGACAGTTAAGATCCTGTCTAATATGCCCTTGTCCATTTTTTCCTGCTTCAACAATCACCTCCACAATTTCAGTCAAATTAACCTGATGAATTAGGCCCAATGTTCCCAATTTATCACTAAGTGTTTTCTCAAGCTTGCTTCCTCATCTCTAAACTCGGCAGCGAATCCCCACATATCTTATGTGAAGCCTTCTATCTTTAAAAGACTGCCATGCTCCTCCCCCTGCACCCAAATATCATATTTCTATCCAGCGAGCATCAAAAGCATTTGTTGCCACCATTCTCCATTCGGTCACTGGTGTCCTTCTCTAATTTTCCGTGTTCAAAAAAAATGCATATTTAATGAAGGGCATAGATTGTGTTTTATGTATCTGTTTTTCTTCTATGTAGCAAACATAAGGTACTACACTACTGGACAGTAAATGTGGCATATTTAAATTGCAATATACCTCTTGTCCTACAGCCAGCACCTTCTATTTTATTTTTTATTTCAAATTCTATTCACATCTAAAGCTATAGTCATTTCCCCCGATCATAAGATTCTTCATTTCCAATTCCTTTTTTTTAATCAATATCAGACATTTTTCTTATTAATCAAATTATTTTTAAAATACCTGTCTTTATTGTTGTTTTCCTTCTCTTCCTTTTTTAAGGCCATTAAATGTCTTTGATTCTTTCATTGCAATTTTTACCTTCATTTTACCTAATGTAACTGCTGCTCATTTTCTTTACTTAAACAGTAATTACGTTGTTTTGAATGTCCCTAATGTGTTAAGTGCTACCTGAGCAGTTTGTAATAATTAATTCATTTAATCTCCACAACCATCTTGTTATCATCAAACCCAGGGAGATAAAAGTGGTCTCCATAGTGGCAAAATTATACAGTATTGAGCCAGGCAGCCTGAAACCAAGGATGAGGCTCTTAAAACACTTACATGTACTTTTCTCATGATCAAAGTCATCTTTAGGTATGAAGGTATTTAGGTATTAAGGTCAAAAGGTACTTTTGATGATAAAAATATCCATTTTCTCTGGAAGACAAAAATATATTTCTTGGAAATCTAGATTGTATCAATTTCTCCTAGTGGTATACAGATCCAAGTTTGTCTACTAGAGAAAGGGGGTCTATCCAGCAGGCGCAAATATCCTACTCTGCCTGAAGCACGCCCTCTTCCAGCATTCCTGTTTCTATACTGTGGGCTTCAGCTCGTCTCTCTGCTTTTTCTGCTACTCAACCCCTTCCTCATTCATTAAGTCAAAGCTGCAAACAGGTATTAGATCTACCTGGTCTTAGAGTGCTTTAAGGGAAGCCTTTTTAAAAATAGAATGAAACTATGGGCCTCCCTGGTGGCGCAGCGGTTATGCGCTGCGCTGTGGAGCTGTCGGCAGCAGCAACGTGAGTTCGACGCCCAGCCAGGGAGATTCCCACATGGCGTGGCAGACCCCTCCTGCCTTGCCCGCTGCTCCCCTCAGCAGTGTATTTCCGTCGATCTGCCTGTGCTGCTCCCCACTCTGTCTCTGGTGAGCCCTCTCACTGCCCCAAGTCTCTGTCCTGTACCCCAGTTTGGATGCATAAATAAATAAATTAAAAAAAAATAGAATGAAACTGAAACACTATCTCATACCATAAACAAAAATCAAGTGAAAATGGGTTAAAGACTTGAATGTAATAACGACAATTATTAACCCCTAGAAGAAACCATAGATAGTAAACTCCTTGATATCAGTGTTGGTGATGATTTTTGGATTTGACACCAAAAGCCCAGACAACAAAAGCAAAAATAAATGAGTGGAAGTATATCAAACTGAAAGGTTTCTTTATAGCTAAGGAGAACAACAAAATGAACAGACAAACTACAAAAAGAGTGAAAATACTTGCAAATCATATCTGATTAAAGGTCAATACCCAAAATATGTAAAGAACTCATATAACTCAATAGCAAAAACAATTCAATTTAGAAATGAGCAGAGGTCTCAATATCTTCCCAAAGACAACATACAAATAGCCAACAGGTGCATAAAAAAGTTCTCATCATCACTAATCATCAGAGAAATACAAATCAAAACACAAAGAAATATCACCTCAAAGCTGATAGAATAACTATTATAAAAAAGATAAGAAACAAGTGTTGGCAAGACTGCGGAAGAAAAGGGCACTCATGGGAATGCACATTGATGCAGTCTCTATGGAAAATATAGATATTCTAGATCCATCAGTAGATGAAAGAATAAATATAATATATATATGGTAAATACACAAACACACACACAGTAGCTTATTCAGCCACAGACAGGAAAGTCTACCATTTGCAACAACATGGATGGACCCTGAAGACTTCATGCTGAGTGAAATGGGCAGAGAGAAAAAGGCAAATACTCTATGATCTCACTTGTTTGGAATTATGGGAGAAGAAAGCTCATAGGTATAAAGAACAGGTCGGCGGTTGCCAACAGTGGGAGTGCGGGGTGGGTGACCTGGGTGAAAATGGTCAAAAAGTACAAATATCCAGTTTCAAAATTAAAAAACAATTAAAAATAGGAAATGTTATAAAAAGATTCAGGTTCCTGATTATTTAGATAAATGGAAAGATCTGGCAATACTGAGCCTGCATGTTGCCTCACTGTAATTATCAGATGATTACTTGCTGCTTTATTTAGTTGGAGTAGGTACCACCACTCTTTTTGTTCCCCCAATACAAAGACAAGCTATGTTATTATTTCACTTTTGATTTACGTGTTGGTCTATTGACTTTATTAGTAGTTGTAGAGGAAAGTAAAATATTTCTTTTATTAACACCTCCTTGAAAAATTAAAGAAAGGTAAGGCAAGTGGGCTTTATATAAAATTTGTTACCACCTTTATATACACACACACACACACACACACACATAAATGTGGTAAAATGTGGTATCTATTTATAGATATAAATATATATATAAAGGTGGTAAAAAATTTGTGTTTATTAATCATTAATTTCTTGTCAATGAAAACAGGGAGCTAAGTATACTTAACACTCACCCTGTTCTAGTCAATTTCCAATTTCCTTACCTAACTACATTAAATGTTCACCAAATCGCTTGAGGTAGTTGGTCTCATTTCCATAGAAGAGATAAGGCAGCAAGGGACTCAGAAGATGAATAAGTTGCCCACAATCACATGACACGTAGCTATTTAATAGTGTAGGCAGGATTCAATTCTGATTGACCTGGCTGAAAAGTCTAAGTCCTTCCCACATAGCATACCTCCTTATTTAGTTCACAGATTGATTAATGATCTAATTAACTGTTAATGCAGAACATAGAGATTGTTACTAATTATCATAGAGTCAGTGCTGTGTTGGTTCACTAATGAGAGGCCTTGGTGCAAACATTTTCCCAACTCTTTCAACACTGTCAATATTGGTTGTTAGAAATCAGCAAATACCAAAACTTAGGGCTTTCTTATTTTTTCTTGGATGGTTAGTCATTAAAGATTTATCAGCATACTCTTTCAGTGAGTAATCTGGTCATTCAAGGTTTGACCCCAAAGAGTTTTATATTTTTTGTTTATAGGAAAAGCAGTCCTTAATACCTAAAAGACTGAATATCACTGTTACAGAATGCACTTTGTGGTTAACCAGTTCTTCCTTAAAATACCTGTTCTGCTACTAAAGAAACAGAAGTGAGTTATCAATAGCTCTGAGCTTCAGTATCTTTACCTACAATTCACAGATATGCTTATTACCTTACTTAAGGTATAGGTGGCCCAGGTACAGAGAAGAAGAAGAGAGGCTGGTGCTTTGCTTCCAAATTCCCAGCGGCAACTAGGGATTGCTGCACAGGAAATATTTAAACTATCTGAACTATAATAAAGGTTTTATGTATGTGTGTGTGTGTGTGTGTGTGTGTGTGTGTGTGTGTGCGCGCACATAAAACCATCATAGAATAAATATTATTGTGTATTACATTTTATATATTACATATATAAATTATCACATGTCAAAAATATCTAAATAATGAGATTATGGTTTTTCCTGTATTAGTGAAAATATAATGTAATAAAATTAGGCCCCCTTTACTTCTCAGACACTATAGTTTACTCTGCTTAAGTGATAAGCTGAAAAAAAAATAGTATATAAACATTGATTTTCAATGATGCACACATGAAATTTATGTTACAATGCAATGTTATTCAATAAAAAGTAATGTCAAAAAGATATTTAGCTCAAAGTACTGTTTAGAGGAAGAAATGAAATATTAGTAGGCTTACTGCACTGTGCTTGGTACACCCAGAGATACACTAGATGGCAGTTATTTCTATTAACCATGTGGGGAAAACACTTTCCACTCTCGGGGAAAAAGGCCAAATTTCTTTCAATTTTCATTAAAAGCAACCAGAAATATCTGAGCAGAGAAAATGCCAGCATAACATTTTTTGAAACAAGTAATCAAGGAGATTAATACTTAGGTGCAGAGAAGGTTTGCCCTATCATAGTGAAAGTGAGACTTGCTTATCATTTTTCTCATAGATGCTTATGCACAGCACACATTGGTGACAAAGCAGAACAAGTCTTTGTCCTTGTGAATTAACATTCCTACATAACCCCGGGGCTCAAACCCCTGGGGCCCAAACACAGTGCTTTACATGTATTTGCATTTTGCTAAGATTTGTGGATGTCCATCAATTATAATCAAACATTTAAAAAAATGTTTAATATATGGTGAGATCACGAATTATAGCAAACATTTAAAATTTGTTTAATATATAGTGAGGTTTCACTTGGAGAACTTCTGGTCTTTTTTTTCTTTCTTTTTTTTTTTTTTTTGGTGTTACAATGGGTAAGATATGAAAACTGTGGGAATATTAGCAAGGGTTTTGCCCAAAGAGAAGGCAGGAGTTTGTGAGGAAGGGCTTGAGAGAAAGGGGAGAGAAGATAGAACTATCACAGGGAAAAATATCAATGAAGGCAGGCTGAGGAGTTTAAAGTTGTGTACAGGGCCATTTCCTGCATTACACGGAAAGAGATAACCCTCTCTTTCCCCACAGGAAGCTTCATTGATATCCTTTTTACACAGCGAATCTTTCAAGGTTGGATGTCTGGGATTTGGGCAGAGGTTACCAAATGCTAAGCGTAGTTTAAATAAGACAAAGGCAAAGGCTGAGAAAGAACACATGTTAGAGTAAGCAAGTAACTTTTGATTTTCCTATTTTTTTTTTAAGTATGTCAGTAACTCATTCATGTGTTTTCAGTGTGGGGGAGGGTTCCAGTTTCTATTTTGAGTGTGTGTAAGTGGGGCGCCTGCTAATTTTGCGTTGGTGCAGATCTCTTTCCTCCCTGGGGATCCAGGTCTGACACCACAGTTTCTGTGCTGTCTGGGATACATGTCAGTCATGACCCGGTCCTGAGGGGCTGGGGAAAGGGAGTGCAATCCAGGGCACAATCTCTGATCTTGCTGGGGATCTAGACTTTGTGCTCACACCAGTTCTTCTACATGTGTTTTCCCTTGGCCAAGGGTATGTACCTCCACACTGTTGCTCTCCCCTTCTCAGGTCCCCTAGCTGAGAGAAGAGAGCTGCCCTGCTCTTCATATCCTCTGCTCCAGACCACTGTCTCCAATCATTTCTCTCCACCCATCTCCTGTTTGGCAAAGGGCAATTGCCTCTGTCTCTTTTGGTCTCTGAAATCTAAGGGGTGTTCCATTTTGCCCCAAGCCTTGGGACACTCTAGGTATATTGTTCCTCTGCTTAACTCTCAGGTGATCCTTTCTGTAGCAAAGAACCTCCTCTGTCACCATCTTCATTCAGCTTCCTGAAATAGAGTTGCTTTAACACACTGTGGCAGAGGCTAATTGTTACCCAATAATCATTTTCTGTGTCTTCCATGAAACCAAAACATTTTTTTTTTAAAGCACCAATGCAAACAACTTTCCACCACTCTTATAAGCCTTCCAATCCAACAAGGTGTAGGCCTGTGAAATACATTACTGATCATAAAGTTGTGTGAACGTGATATGGCGTGTCCAGGAAAGTTGTTAGTGGGGAGTTAACTCAGTTTCACAGCCTCACTATCCTTCCCTTCCTTATTGCCTGTTTTAAGATAAGTTGAACCCTGGAGTAACCCTGAAAATGGAAGCCCTATAGTCAAGATATTTGAGTATAAAACTAAAAGGAGTTAGGTGACTGAGTAATTCATCAAATCATCATATGAAACTGGATTAACCTAAGTTTTATGTTTTTATCTCATTGTTATTTTTGATTTTCTTTTTTGGGATTCAACTGAATCTGAAATTATACAATCCATAACACCTCCTTTACAAACTGCCAGACATTGTTATAATTTTCAAAATTAAGGCACTTTGTTTACAAATGTCCAGATATTAGTGGACATCTATTCCACTGCCACAGAAGTACTTTGAGTTCTTATTCATGCTGATTATGTTTATGTGAATAGATCATTTACCTTTACGTCATTCTTTTTACTTTTCCTTGGGATTATTTTGAGTATATTTAAAGGAAAAAGAAAATGTGTAGCTTTATGTAAACATTTAGTCTTGTCAGATGAATTATTTTTTTTTCTAATACATAAGCATTCACTAAAAAACATAATAATTTCATATCAAGACAGAGTAAGGCCACTCTCATCATAACTTCAGTAAATTTATGTAATTCAAAAATAGTTGCCTACTTAGGCTTCATTCTGTCCTTTATTAACATTCCAATTCTGTGCGCAACAAGGGGTTCAGCTTAACTAAAAATAAAAAAGCCACATTATCTTCTTCCTTTCTCAAAAGTGATGGTCCAATGGTACAATAGAGCCAAGTAGATGCCAATGAAAGAGAGTTCCCAGATCTTCCTGAAAAGCTATAAAGAGAATGACTCAGCAAACAGACTTGGACCCTTTGCCATCTCCTTTCCTCCTTCCTGGTGCTAGTGAGCGTTGATGCTGGACACCTGCCTTTAGGCCTTAATGTCAAGCCAATACAGTCCAGAAATATGGACTTGGTTATCTTTTAGCATCAAAACTAATTGTAACAAATACCTGCCTCTAAACATTACATCATGTGAGTGGATTAGAAATTCCCGACTTGTTATAGAAAGTAAGGCAAATTTCATCCTTAATGGTTACAGAGGTATGGGGGAAATAAAAAGGAAGTGAATTATGCATGTATAATTTAGGATGTGGAGTACAAGCAATCACAATTTTTCAAAGCTATTTCAAAACTGTCTTCTGTACTTTAAGTTGTGGTTTGTGGAGATTGGATTTTCTCATAGTCTTCACTCTGTTACAATTCCTTAACAGAGATATTCTTCCCTAAAAGAAACTATTTGAGTTTCTTGTGGATAATTAAAAGATTGTGTGTCTTTTATTTTTTTTTTAATAGTTCCTTTCCCTATTTTCTGATTCTTTTTCTTCATCTCATCAATCTCCCTCTTTTTATCTCGAATCCATTCTTGGCCATCATTTCTCCATTCTTCTTTAATCTGTTTTCCCATTTATGCATTTAAAATAAATATTGTAGATCTGAAGAATCAGTTATTATTTTACTTTTGCCCACCATTACAAATGCTTGAGCTACTGAAATTTTGGACAATATAAAGAGACTATGGCAGGCAAATGCGATGACTTACAGGGTCAGTGAATTGGCATTGTGTGTAGACACACATATATACCCATACACCTTTATACATGCACATACTGCTCAATATTTTTAAACAGAGGTTTTGTTACAAAATGGCAAGAATGGGTCACTGGCAAAATAAAAACATACCAAAAAACTCCTCTTGCACATAGTTGATCCCAGTGATTTTCAGAGCACAGCATACTATTTGCTAGTGCAAAATGTCAGTAGGTATATAATATGTACATACAAATATGTAATATACAAGAACTTTTAAGATTTTATTTATGCCATCTGTAAAGCATTTCCCCCATACAACATGGTGTGAGGTCTTAAACATACTTGTTCACTTTGAAATCATTTTTCTAATTCTTCAGTGAACTTGATATTAGATGTTTTCTCTGTACTTTCCACCTCCACTTCTCTCCCAATTTGAAAGGAAAATAAGCAAAAATTGGAATAGCCAGTCACTGTCCTTACAGTAATTTGGGTAATAAATTGATCTTGCCACAAAATAGTCTCTTGAGGTAAATCTGGTGGGGAAATAAACAGCACCTGCAAATTATTTTATTACATGTTTATAACTTCAAAATCCTTTACTAGGTTTTAAAGATAATTCATGGTTTATTACCCTAGGGTCATTTTATGACAGCAAATGTACTTTTCCTGATAGAAAAATGCCACACAGTAACTAAATGAATATGAAACAGATTCCTCAACAAAAAGAAATGAAGCTCAGTCCCAACAACCTTGCATTCTGAAGGGAAAATGGACAAGAAAGTAAATTGAACTGACAAAGTGATGTAAGCTTTAGGTAGAAGACTGTTACTTCATTAACTTAGCAATAGATGTTGATCCCTCACAATACCTGCAATAGTTAAGTTGTATGAGGTACTTGGCCTCTTTCCTTCAAAGGCTATTTCCAACAGATTTCAGGAAATAGCTTAGCTCCACCCAATTATCTTATTGTGATAACTGGAACAAACTAAGGTATGTGATGAAAATGCCAAGAGTGGACATTAAGAAGCTTTGTTGCTTCTTTTAAATATGGAGAAAAAGGAGAAAATAGCAGTATTCTTCCAATCCTATGTGGGAGACTGTCAATCCTCTGAGTAGACTGTGGTGGGAGTCACCATTCCCTGAAGGTCTCTGTCATCCTCCTCCTGTTATCACTCACCCCTAAATTCCTCAATTATAAAGGAACACAGAAAAGGACATTCAAATCATGCACATTCTCATGGTTAAGAGAAAGCACAGAATTCAGACTTTGCTTTTAGCCCAGGAACATGCTAGGGTGAAAAGATGAGAAATCATAACAAACATCTGTTGATTGCTAAGTTTGTTCCACATAGTAGTCTCAGTTTTTCAAACCCATCATCTGCTTTATCCTTACAATGTGGCCCTAGGCGCCATGTATTGCTTAACAATGGGGATACATTCTGAGAGATGTGTGGTCAGGTGACTTTGTTGTGTGACAGTATAGAATGTAATTACACAAACCAAGGTGATGTTACCTAATGCATACCTAGGCCATAGGCTACATGGTATGCCCTCTGGTGTTAGGGATAGAAAAGGACTCTACAGACTCACCTAGAGAAGTACAGTGCATTTCTATACTTACTCCGACCCTGCAGCTGAGGCTAGCACTTTGTTTACAGGACTAGTTAAGGTCTAGCAGGTGTGGGAGGCCTGGGAAGTCTTAACTATAGTCTCCCACCACCACCACCACCACTCCCCACTCCACAAACACACAACGAGGGAGGGGAAGTAGTGGAGGGAGGGCAGTTCCAATTAGTCCAGGAATTGGGAAGAGTGGTGGGAGCAAAGTCATGAATATATAATTAAGAGGACCCCTCCTCACTCAGAAAGAGAAAACCTTAAAAGCCCTACTGCTTTACTGCTCAGGTAGCTCCTCTTGCCTTCCTAATTAATAAACCTTATTGCTGGTTTTATTCTGGTGCTTCATGAAATTCTCTTCTTGAAAGATCAGGGCCCTTCAGTGTATTGTCCCCAATAATGGGGCCACCCTTCCTACATGCAATCTGTCATTAACTGAAATGCATGATAATAGTTCCTTCATCTTGGAGATTGAGTAAACCAAAGCAACCAAGTGGCAGAAGTAGATTGCGACTCTACACTGTGTGACCCCATTAATCTCTTCTGAGTAGTTACCAATAGTGCTTTAAGGAAAACCCAAACTAGACTTAACTATGGCTTTCTAAATGCTGACATGGAAATTCAGCCTGTTACATGCCCATTTGTTCTGCTCCTCCTCCTCCTTTACTTTAACACCAGCCAAACGCTGCAAGGCTGAGCGCTGAGTGCTCCTTTAAATGAAAGATACTGAAAGGGCAGATAGATTTCTCAGCAGCCTGAAAGTCTGAGGTTTCTGCTTGGTATTTTTAGAAATGTAGTCCTTAGAAGGCTGATCCTTTTCCAGCCCTGCAGGACAATTAGAACTTGTCAGTTGAAAACATGGTTGAAGATATTATTCTCTCCTTTTAATCCTGTTCCATTTGCATTTCCTTATCGAAGTGCACAGGCAGCTACTGATCTGATTATTAAGAAGGCGCTCCACCCTCCTGCTCCATCCATGAAGGCCCTCTAATTTCTCCCAACCAGTTCAGTCATGCTCTTTTTGGGGGTGCCTGAGGTGACTGATACCTAGTCAATCTGCTCTTTGTCTTCTGCCTCTGACTTTTTCCCTGTTCCCTGCATATTCATTTGCAGTGTTCTTCTTTGCTCCCCCTAGAAATCTGGTTTCCAGATGCTTCTCTTACCAGAGAGGCTGAAGACAACCTAAAGCTGCAACACTTTACCCTCCCCTCTGCCCACCCCCCCCCAGGTATTCAAATCCAAGGAGAAAAATAAAGATTTTTCCAAATAAAACTGTCCAGAGTGTATGCCCCTTGCCAGTATCTCTGGACTTGTTAAGCACTGCCAAAATCACTCTGGAAAGGGGAAGGAGAATGCAAGAGCAGAGTTAATTAAAATGTCAGTAGTTAGAGCAGGACGGTGATGCCCAAAGAAAATTAACAGCCAGCATATCCAGGACCCCAGGAAACACTTTCCAGAGCCAATAAGCCAAGAAACACACAAAAGGTGGTCAGTAATTCACCACCTCAATCTACAAGTAGGCTCATAAAGCCCAAGGAGAATGAAAAATGCCAAAAGGGGAGGACAGACCCCACCCCAACCTGCTGCCAATCTGCTGCCAAGGGCTGATAAAACTGTATATACTCTGAGCACACACAGAAGGGCAAGTGGCTGAGGGATTCCAGCAGGACTGACAAACCAACATCTTGGAAGTGCCTGCACAGTAAACACCAGAAAGATGTGCAGTGAGAAGCAGCTCCCTGTACCCCATTTCAGCTAGGAGTCCCTCACCATTCCTCCCAGTTGTACTTGCATGAACTCTTTTCTGGTTTACTAACTCTGAGTAAGCTTGCTTTGCCTAGACATGGTTTTCAATTCTTTCATAGTCATAATCAAGGACTGAGGAAGCCTAAAATGAAGAAACATCTAGGACCCCCCAGGATCGGGAAACATTACTAGTCTCATCAAATCTGTGAAGTTTTTATAATTGATTCAACTAGACCATGGACATCATTAGTAGCATCTAACATACAAGAGGGGATCCCACTTTTCATGTCAAGGTTACTTGTTTTAACTCAACAGGCTGCTAAATTCAATCGGATAATAGAGTAATTCTATTGGTCTACTGCTTTTAGCTAAGTGGTCTGTTAAGTAGTTATGAAAATTGTGACATATTAATTTCCTGAACTGGACTAGGTTTATAATGCTTCCATTTCAGATTATATCCATGTGGGATGGCCTAGATTTTAACCAAATAATAAACTATGAGCTCAAACAGGAGGTATATTGTTTTTACACCTTAAAATTCAAAATGGGGCAGAAGCTTTCCTGACAGCTCAATATGAATCAAGAAATATACAGCAGAAAGGAACCAACTGTTCTCCCAGACGCACTCAGGTTAGACTCAGAAATTCCTTTAATTTTTCCTCTTCTATGTACGGGCATCCCTGGTGGCGCAGCGGTTAAGCACTGCGTTGTGGAGTTGTTGGCAGCGGCAACGCGAGTTCGACGCCCGGCCAGGGAGAGTCCCACGCCCGGCCAGGGAGAGTCCCACATGGCGCGGCAGACCTCTCCTGCCTTTCCCACTGCTCCCCTCAGCAGTGTATTTCTGATCTGCCTGTTCTGCTACCCCCTTTGTCTCTGGTGAACCCTCTCACCGCCCCACGCCTCTGGCCTGCACCCCAGCTTATATGTATAAATAAAAAATAAATAATAAATAATTTTTCCTCTCCTATGTAGAGTGGATAATTGACAGAAGAAAGATCTATTTGGGGATCTGGCCTTTGGTTTGAAGTGGTATTTTTCATATATTTGGGATTTAAATTTATCATTGCATTTGAGGTTGAAAACCAGTGTAGTTAGCAAATGGTTAGTGATAATCAAACTTGATGGCATTGCTAAACTGAAACAACATCCAAAAGTAACCAGCAATGTTATGTTAAAATACAAAGGCTATTCTTAAAAGCAATGAGATTTTAGTACCAGCACAATCTCATCTAAATGCCAAGGCTTCAAGGGAGGCAATGTGCTCCAGTCCCTGCTCTGTGGTGATTTTTAGGCAATGTAGAGACTCGAAGTATATATTATTTTCTGACTCAAAGGAATGAATATGAATGTGAAGGGATCATTTAATAACAGGGTTATCTAACTGAGTGTCTTGGATAAAATGGAATAATTATCTATTTTGTGTCTGAATTCATTTCCTCAAAAGAACCCAGAAGCCATGAAAAGCTTCCATGAATGTTGCAAGATGCATTTCTACTTGGCAATGAAATGGGATACGTTCAGAAAAGCTTGTAAGCTGAGATTCTGAATACAAGCTTTTAAGAATGTGCCACATTAAGACACCTGTCTCTAAGTGTTCTTACAAGTACTGATATTAAAAACTGAATCTGAAGATTTGGTCTTGTACAAAATATAAAGTGCTCTATTTGTTGGATAGCCTCATGATATAGGACATAGAATAATGAAGCAGGAAGTCCCCGAGTTACTGCTGCCATGGGGAAATTACTGACTTATATAGGAAGGGTTTTGTTGCCCATGTACCTGCAGTAAGGGGACTGTTTTGTTAAATTGTCTGTACTTGATTTTAATATACCTCAGCATAGATAATATTAGTGTATTATTTAAATCTATAGCCTAAAGGCACTGAGTGAATATTTAAAGTTCCTTGACTGGGAATACAACATATTATAGCCTTTTTAAGTCTCTAGTTCAGAGACTTTAACTGCCTTTAACTCAGTATCAGAGTTCTGAAAAGTTAAAATGCTAGGTGATGAAATGTGTTTTCACCAGTAAACTGAGTGGTGTTTAAGAGTGCAAAAGAGTTAGTATTCAAGGAAACATGTCCCACTCCAAGCCTTTTGTGAGAATAGAAAAAGAAAGAAGCAAACCCAATAGGTATAACCCAACAGAACGTTGTCTGAAACTTAAGAATCTGAAATTAGATCTCTATTTTTATCATTGTGCTAGCACTCTCCAAAAAAACAGAACGGTAGAGTATAATATGTAGTTAATAGGCAATTAGCTAAAGCAATTACAAGGGCTGACAAGGTCCAAGATCTGCAGTAGGCAAGCTGGAGACCCAGGAGAACACAAAGCGCTGATGTTTCACTTTGAGACTAAAGTCAGGATAAAACCAACATTCCAGCTCAGTCAGTCAGTCAGTAGGAACTCCCTCTTATTTGGAGGAAAGTCAGCCTATTTGTTCTACTAAGCTTTTCAACTGATGACATGAGACCCAACCCACATTAGGGAGAGAGTCTGCTTTACTCAGTCTACAGATTCAAATGTTAAATTTATCCAAAAACAGTCTCACAAACATTCAGGATAATGTTTGACTAAATATCTGGGCACCCCCATGGCCCAGGAAAGTTGACCCACAAAATTAACCATCACAACCACCAATCAGAGAATTTTGATATTTGTCTCTACTATATCAAGTCAATGCAGCCTCTAGAATGATGTCACATCTGTCTCTAGTGATTATGCAATGTTGGAACAATTAAATGGACAGATCTGGGACTGCATCAATACTAAGAATATTCTGTGATCATTTTCAGGCATGCTTGATAGTAAATCTTGATGTGTATGGCAGAATTTGCTTTCATTGTAAACTACAACCTGGTAGTGATACTTTAAGAGATCTGTAATTCTTAACTACCTCTAAATTATTGGAAACTTCTCAGTATCCACTGAAAAAGAAGTTCATATACACAAATTGCAAATGACTATATTATATTGACTTAAACTAGGTTGCAACACATTTGTTATAAAGCAGCGCTATAGGATAATAATGACCTCATGAAAAGAACACAGATGAGAAAAATGCATAGTCACAGGCCTCAAGCAGAGAGAAGAGGCTTGTGAGAACTCATGGCTAGTTTTGAAAATATGAAAAATAGGAAGTTACCATTGAGAAGAAACTATGGGAGTAAAACACAGCATCTATGGAAATCAGTCACCAAAGGTTTTCTTTTAGCAAACATAAAAACAGAGTGACTCATCAGAACCCCAAGAAAGGAGAAGGCATCAAAGTAGACCAAAAGGAGAATCCCTTTTGAAAAGGTCAGAACTAGTCCCACCTCGCATGCTTAGAGATTATCACCTCCATGGCAATTATAACTTCAGACAAACTTACTGAATTACCTTACACAAGTATAAATGGAATGTTATATAGTTCTTACTGTCTTTCTGTTGTACTCGTATAATTTCCCAATTAAAGATGCCTTCACATATTTGCCATGGAATGAGTGGAAACCATGTCATAAAATTGGAGATTCTGGTGCCCTTGTAGACTAAATGATTAAGCAGTTACATGTATAGAATATAGTTTTAATGAGGCTTAATCCCATCCCTGTGAACTCTACCCAAATAAAGAACAACACACTCTAAGAAACAAAATAGTAACCATTCCAAGGGGATGTGTGTGTGTATTCCTTACAAAGTATACTTGGATGAAACATATTCCATATAAATATATACATTTGGATTATATATATTCCTTATAAAATATATGTGTGTATATGGAGACACACACACATCCAAGTCTGTACTTCAATGCTTTGGAAAAAAATTTCTTTCAAAAATAATTTATATTTACTCTTGAATGTGGAGTCTCTTGCTTTGGCTGAGGATACCTCAGCAGGACTGAAAAACAATGAAAATTACAGAATTACTTTACAGGATGCTCTCTCAGCTGGTTTTATAATGAAATATGCTTTGAGACTTAAGATATATGCTTTTGAAAGATTATAACTCTTATCAACCTTGCAGGGTTTAGTAAATTATTACATCAATAGCTAAAATTTTAAGTATTCAAATGGAAAATAGGAAGTTTCCTTCTTATAATAGCCTTTCAAATACTTGATGTGTCCTGTTCAATCCACTTCCAGTCCTTTACTCATTTCTTCATATTTTATCTCCTCAGGACAGTTGGGATTTATTTGGATTATAAATGTCTCCTTTTCAGGATTATTATCCCCATGAGGCTATTTCTTGTTTGCTATGAGCTTATACAGCTAATCTACACATAGGGGCACCATTGACATTAAAGGAAAATCTGTTCAGAAAACATCTGAG
This sequence comes from Scalopus aquaticus, assembly GCA_004024925.1. NCBI lineage: Eukaryota > Metazoa > Chordata > Mammalia > Eulipotyphla > Talpidae > Scalopus > Scalopus aquaticus. The sequence goes on from PVIJ01002929.1 coordinate 29,953, forward strand.
ACCAAGAAAAGAAAAAAAGATACTAAACACAGGTCGCCAATCAATCCAACCCTCAGGCAGATTCCTAAAGTGATTTTAGGATGAAAATTTTTAGCTTCATGGAAAGAAAAACTAAAGAGGCTTTGATTTTAGGTATCAATTATTCATGTGTAAGAGAAACTGAAATTGAATATGTTTGTATGGAATTTACTCTGGATACTCATAAGAACTGTGCATATCTCTTTACAGTCAGTTAAGATGGCAACTATGCTGTGGGTTGCTTGTATTCTAACAATGTATCTGGAGTTTTACTCCCTCAGCAAGATAAGTTTTTTCCATTACATATAAGATCACATGTAAGAATTAGTAGGATTAAAAAGAAAAAGATGGTTCAGCAGTTTGATAGGACCAGAAGAGGAAATTCAGCTGAGGAATTATGAGGTGAAAAACACTTTCTGAAAAAAATTGATAGAAACTCAGTTTCTCTTCTCCCACAAATTATTTGAGATCCGTTATTTCTCACAATTTAAGGCTCTGAATAGTACTTCTCTACCCATTCCAGAATGCATTTAGTATTAATTAGGCCAAGAAAACAAAAAGGAGAAAATTGAACACAAAAAACTTTATTTGCTTCCTTTATGACAACCACTACAACCATTGAATCACCAAAGTGAGGTTGCTTAATAAAATGCTAATTTGCAAATGCATCATTAATAAATCTAAAATTATCTTTCACCCTTTCATACATTTTGTATCTGTGTATCACCAATAGTAATTTTTTTTCTTTTAAAATGTCTTTGAGATCTTTGTCTTCTCTTTACTATTCTTATAATAAACTAGCCTGACTGTCTCAGTCTCTAGACTTTTTGGTTGCAAATATTTGCAGACTAATTTAAGATTTAAACTTAGCTACTCCTGGACCTCCCTGGTGGCACAAAGGGTTAAGTGCAGCACTATGAAGCTATCCAGAGCCACTGCAGCATGAGTTCAATACCTGGCCAGGGAGATTTCCACATGGTGCAGCAGACCTCTCCTGCCTCGCCTGCTGTTCCCCTCAGCAGTGTACTTCAGTCCATCTGCCTGTTCTGCTCTTCACTCTGTCTCTGGTGAATCCTCACACCACCCCACACCTCTAGCCTATACCCCAGCTTGTATGCATAAATAAATAAATCTTTAAAAAAATAAGCTTAGCTAAATAAGATTAGCTACTCCAGATAGTATGTTTATTGCCTATGAGACTATCAAGTACAAATTACATTATACACACACACACACACACACACACCACACATACACTATTAATTTTATTTTTGCATAGAAGAACTGGGGGTATAGACCAGTTATAGGGTGGGGGGGGGTGATAAGATTCATGAGACAGAGTGGGAAGCAGAACAGGCAGACTGACTAAAATACGCTGCTGAGGGGAGCAGCGGGCGAGCCAGGAGAGGTCTGCCGCATGGTTTGAGAAGCTCCCTGGCCAGGGCCAAACTCCGGCTATAGCATTGATAGCACTGAGACTTAACCCTAGACCACCAGGGGGGCCCTACCTTTATATTTTAAATGTATCTCTGTGAGAGGTAAATAGATGATCTTACTTTTTATCCAGTCTGTTAATTTCTACCTTTTAATTGGAAGCTACAATCCATTTTTATATTAATGTATTAAATCTACTATTCAGTATTCTCTTTCTATTTGGATCATCTGATTTTTTGTTACTACATTCTTTTCTGCTTTAGGATTAAACAAGTATATTTTTAGAATTTCATGTTGATTCCTCTCTATTGTCTATATTCCTCTATATTGTGTTTTTCTTTAGAGGTTCTTCTAGGGATTAGAGTATGAATTGTTAAATTATTACAATCAACTTGGAATACTATTTTATGTAAAATATACAAAGTTTGCAATAATAGCCCATTTGTATTTAATAACTTGCTACTGGTGCTATTGTTGTTCCTTATCCATTTGTCTATACATTACGCATATACTACACAGTGCTAATTTTATTTTAAATATACCATTTAAAATATATATACCATTTATAAAAATGGTTATGAAAGGTCTAGGTATGAATGGGGAAATGAATGTAATAGAGGTGCAGAGACTGATACTGAAATATAGCACACGGATTTGGCTGCAGTGGAGAAAGAACATCCTGGCAGCAGAGGGAAGAACAAGTCAGGTGACAGAATGCACAGGGGTGGACAGGGGAGGGAAATTCATCATTAATCTAGGTTTCTCAGCTACTTCTGCAGCCATCTTCACAAAGGAAAACACCCCGATTTTCCTCTCCAAAAATGTTGTAAGACCTTTTACTATTGGTGTTCCATCTCCTACTAGATATCTCTGACCATGATTTGATCATCATTCCCAATAAACGTACTGAGAAGTACATTGGGAAAAAAAAACATATCCTGTACCTCCCATGTAGAATATCTGTCTAAACATCTAGATGTCTGCACCACCATTAATATAACCCTTACTCAATTCCATGAGGCACATGAATTCCACCTAATTGGTAGCAGAAACAGAATGGGTTAAATGGCCTTCCATCAAACAGTTACACCAAAATATTATTTTAATTATTTTAACTGAACTGAGGACTCTAAGATCTCATGACCAGATAGGAGACCACGTTAGAAACCCTTGACCAACATAGGGGCACCAGAAATTATAAATAACATTTTATTCCCAAGAGTACTAGGCACATTTGCTTCATATGTGTAAACTAGACATTAATTTTACTTCTACTTAAAAATATGACAACTTAAATTTAGAAGACCTTTAAGTATTTCTGAAGATACCATTATGGATTATGTTGTTCTATGATGGGGAAATATCTCCAAAATCTACTCAGGGGAGATTCTTAGAGAAATGATTTCCCTCTCTCTCATCTGTTTTCATATTCCTCAATTTCAGTTACCTGCAGTAAGCCACAGTCCAAAATGTTATAAACAATAAGATATTTGGAGAGAAAAAGAGAAGAGAAGGAGAGGGGGCAGAGTGGGAAGAGGAGGGAAGGAAGGAGAGAGGGAGAGAGGGAAAACTCAACTACATAAGGGAGGGAGAGACGCCAGAGTCACATAACTCATTACAGCATATTGTTAAAATTGTTCTATTGTATTAATTAATGTTGGTAGTCTCTTACTGTGCCTAATTTACAAATTAAACTTTATAGTAGGGGTGTGTGTGTGTATGTATATATGAAAAAACAGTATATAAAGAGTTTGGTACTATACATAATCCTGGTATCCACTGGGGATTTTAGGCTCTATCTCCTGTGGATAAAGGGGGACTACTATATTTATGCACACACCTTTGATATTTGTTCCTACAATGGGAGTCATTTAATCGGAAAAGGTAGAATGAAATTGACCCCTTTGCCAAAAGGATCAATACCACCAGCTTAGTTCTCAGATTTATTCAGATCAGCTACAATTTACAATTGTCCTATTTTTGTAATACACGATAGAATCACCTTAGACTTCCTCCTTATGTAGGAAGACTAAGTCTGTGCAATTACTAATATATATTATTGCACTTGGATTCAGATTTTGGACCAACTAGATAAGTCAATGTGGAAATTTAAGAATAAAATTACTCAAAGTTACCTGGATTTTGATAGTAGACCCTGCCAATTTATGGAATTTACTCAGCTGGTTGGATCCAGCTGGGGGGGATGGTCAATACTAAAGATTGGTCTCTTATTGCTTGGAGTCCTGGTGATGGCAGTCTTAATTAAATGATACATGAAACAAATTGGTGGATTTTGTCCCAACCTATACTGTTCAGATTTATAAGAGTGGATGAGAATGGCATACTCATGGGTAATTCACCAGAAGCCAACACAGGGATTAGCAATGCAGGGGACTGAAATTATTGTAAGATAATTCTCTAGGGATTTCTCATATTTTTACATGTCAGATAAGGCAGGCAGTAAGTGCCTCTTGAGGTTTGTAGAAAGAACTGTCTTGAAAGATAGTTTTCCTCCAGAGTAGAGAGCTAAAATGCTTACTATCAAACATAATGAAGATAACACTTCCCTCTGGAGCAAAACAAAGGCATTCTTATCTAATATAAGAAATTAGGATACCAATTACAAGCGTTCTTCTCCTATTACACAGCCCACAGCATGTGCAAGTACTTTCTATTCTTCTTTCTAGAGCCACATGGAAATTGGGACTTGGAGACATACTGAAATACAAACGCAGATACTCTAACTATTGCTATTACTGCAAATAATAAGCAATGTTTTCTGAACCAGTAGTCTCATGTAATCGATCATTACATGATGCTAGTTGTAAGTGTAAAATAGTAGAACCTTCAGAATTTTGACAATAGGATAAAGCAAAACATTACACATAAGCAGCTGTAAAAATTCTGTATAATGAATAAGCTTACTGGAAGCTATATCATTTCTCAAGTATATCACAATACTCAGCGTGTGTGTGTGTGTTTAATATATATTAAACATACATGTACGGTCAGTACACATGTACAGACAGGGGTTGGTCAAATTTTTTAATAAAATATAACTGTGAAAGAGTTTGTTATAGCTACCATCATAATACCATAACGGAATGAGTTCCATGTGTAACTGGATGATCAAAAAGAAATGGTTCTTAATTTTTTTTTTAAATGCAGTACATATCAATCAGAACTACAATTCTCAGAAGCTGACTGAATGCTTTGCTTAACTTCCTCTCTAGAAGATGTCAGCTATGATCTTGGGGTGCTGACAAGGCTAGTTTTCTCAATTTCCTTTCAAGTTAATTATTTATGGAACTCATATTTTATTTATTTATTTTTTTTTTAAGATTTATTTATTTATACATACAAGCTGGGGTACAGACCAGAGGTACGGGGCGGCGAGAGGGTTCACCAGAGACAGAGCGGGGAGCAGAGCAGGCAGATCAGAAATACACTGCTGAGGGGAGCAGCGGGTGAGGCAGGAGAGGTCTGCCGCACCATGTGGGATTCTCCCTGGCCGGGCGTCGAACTCGCGTCGCCGCTGCCGACAACTCCACAGCGCAGCGCTTAACCGCTGCGCCACCGGGGAGGCCCGGAACTCATATTTTAGACCTCAGAAAGTCTCCTTAGAATTAGGTTTCAATTGTTATCAAAATCTTTGTGTGGTGAATAATCCATGTCAAAGATACTATTTTGATTGCATGTTAATGGCCAATGTTCAAGTCTATATATCTAGATGTATCCGTCAAGTACTTGAGAGTTCTTATTTGTTGTGGATATACCTGATATATAATGAAAGGATACTAGAATATACTAGAATATACTAATTAAAATCAGTAAAATAAGAATGTATGTTAATATTTAAATACTTCTTTAAGATTCTTTTTCAGAAGAGGAGACAAGAAGGAACCTCAATTATATTACACAAAAATGTCTATCCTTTTCTGTGGGAGCATTATATCCCCAACTTGTGGACTTCCATCTTGACCATAACTTGTTTTGACCCATAAAATGTGATAAAAAATAATGTGTGCCACTGATGAATCGAAACTTTTGAAGCCATCATATCCTTCCATCATTTTTCCTTTTACCTACTGCCACGGCACTTAAAAATATCCCCAAAAGGGGGCCTCCCTGGTGGCGCAGTGGTTAGGCGTTGCGCTGTGGAGCTGTCGGCAGCAGCAATGCGAGTTCAATGCCCAGTTGGGAAGATTCCCACATGGTGCTGCAAACCTCTCCTGCCTCACCCGTTGCTCCCCTCAGCAGTGTGTTTCCATAGATCTGCCTGTTCTGCTCCCAGCTCTGTCTCTGGTGAACCCTCTCGCCGCCCCACGCCTCTGGTCTGTACCCAGCTTGTATGCATAAATAATAAATCTTTAAAAAAAAATCCCCAAAAGGGGCTGTTCTTCATCCCATGACTCAGAATAAAGACAATGAACTGCTTAAATTTAATCCATAATGGACATATAACAAAAGTAGAAACTAAGCTTCTGCTGAAGTCAGAGATTTAGGGGGTTATTTATTTGATACTGCTGCCAAATTTAGTTTTTAGATGCTTAATATAGGGCAAGAGAAAAAGTTCTCACAGTAGTAGTGTAATAAAATTAACAAAGAACACTGTGTGAGGTGATAACATCTGGGGGACAGAGATCTTATATTTCTAAACACAGTGATGTAAAATAACATTATAGAAAAAATACACACACACACATAATTAAAAAACACCACAAACTATACATTCAAAGAAGAGTTTAACTTCTGGAAAGCTACTAGCTTTCCCTCAAGTTCATTGTTTTAGTTAAGTAGATCTATCCCATGCTTTTGTTGTTATTCCCAATTAACCAATAATAAATGCTCTAAATAGGTATAAAAGATGAATAATAATAAAAGAAAATTGAACATTTGATGTAGTAGCTTTATCTTTTTTTTTTTTTTAAAGATTTATTTATTTATACATACAAGCTGGGGTACAGACCAGAGGTGTGGGACGGCGAGAGGGTTCACCAGAGACAGAGTGGGGAGCAGAACAGGCAGATCAGAAACACACTGCTGAGGGGAGCAGCGGGTGAGGCAGGAGAGGTCTGCCGCACCATGTGGGACTCTCCCCGGCCAGGCGTCGAACTCGCGTCGCCGCTGCCGACAGCTCCACAGTGCAGCGCTCAACCGCTGCGCCACCGGGGAGGCCCCAGTAGCTATATCTTAATGTATTTTCCCAGCTCAAAACTACTTTCCCTTCTCTGGAATGACCTAGAGTGGGTGCCACCTGCCAGGTCTGTTTAATATCACCCCACCTCTTTTTAGTCAAAAACAAATTTACTTTAGATTCTGATCCAAGATTAGCGCACTAGTCTTCCTTCAGGAAATACATAACTTGTAACAGAAGCATGCTGATTGGTACTATGGGGCTAAATCATAACTGCAGATAGCAAAGCTCCTAAGAATAGTCATATACTCAAATTGCCAAGATTAGCAGAAACTCTCTAGTTTTTGCCAGTCCCAGGCTTATTTCAAATATGATATATTCCTGTAGCTTTGTTGTTAAAATCTATTTTCTGCCATTCTTTCACTACTTAATTTTCCAGGGTTTTGAAACATGAAAATCCTCAAATTTGGGGGTACATCTATAATGGTTGAGATTTATTTAACAATTCAGCATAATACCTAAGCGTAAATGCATCTTTGGACCCCCTCATAATGTTTTTAGTTATTTTATATTCATATAGGTTATTCTAAAAGTTTTAGAGGGCCTCCCTGGTGGCGCAGCGGTTGAGCGCTGCACTGTGGAGCTGTCGGCAGTGCGCGATGCGAGTTCGACTCCCAGCTGGGGAGAATCCCACATGGCGTGGCAGACCTCTCCTGCCTCGCCCACTGCTCCCCTCAGCAGTGTATTTCTGATCTGCCTGTTCTGCTACCCGCTCTGTCTCTGGTGAACCCTCTCGCCGCCCCACGCCTCTGGCCTGTACCCCAGCTTGTGTGTATAAATAAATCTTTAAAAAAAAAATAAAAGTTTTAGACCAAAAAATGTTTTAGATTTATATCCATAAGCATCCAAGTTGACATCTATAGCAAAAGTTTACCTTCAATTATTAGAAAGTTGTCTATACAATAAAAGCAGATGATGTGTTTAAAGTTTCTCTTTCTACTCCTGATCTCATAGTTTATATTCAAGATCAAATTTTTAAATTTGTATGTTATGCCGTAACCATAATTTCTACATTTGGTTTTAATTCTATATTTAAATAGCTTTAATGTTTTATAAACCATGCTTTTCTCTATCCCTGCTGTTTTAGTGTTACTTACTGATTTATAAGATTTGATTTTTATGTAGCTTTGCTTAAGAACTGAAAAACAGATTTTTTAATTTATGTACTTTATATATGATAAAATGCAGATTTTTAAGCACACAGTTCAATACATTTTGAAAATTTATAAAGCAATGTAACTACTACAGCAACTGTGACACAGGCTATTTCCATTATCTCAGAAAGTTCCACTGTCTTTTCCAGTCAATGATCTCCCTCCATTACTGCCTGACCTCAACACACACACACACACACACACACACACACACACACACACACAGACACTGATCTGATTTATGTCACCATATCACCATAGCTTATTTTGCCTGTTCTAGAAATTCAAATAAAGAACTCATACAATATGCACTCTTTTCTGTTGGACTTATTTTGCTCAACATAACTTCTCTGTATTGTTGACTGTACTGGTGTCTAGATACTTTTTATTGATGCTTTTTGGTGCAAATTTTCCAAAATGTCTTTTTTATTTACCACTTAATATTTTACTTGATGTTATTCTGAATATGGCTATAGTAAATGTCCTTTCACTTTTTTTTTTGAGGGCTATATTTTAATTTATCTTGGATAAATAGGAGTGGAATTGCTAGGTCATCGTGTTGATATGTATTTGTTTTCCTAAGTGATGGGAAAATATTACACTCAAATCATTAGTGTATGAGAGAACAAGTTGCTTCATGCCCTCTAGCTTTTGACATTGTAAATCTCTTAATTTTACTGTTAGTGAGTGCAAAACGGTATGTCACTATAGTTTTCCTGATAACTAATGAGGTTGAAAATAATAATCATCTACTTATTAGCATTCATACATCTTATTTTGAAAAATGTCCAAAAATTGTGTCACTTTTAACTGGATTCAACTACTTCCTTTATCTGATTCATAGTGTTTACCTATGTTGGAAAAAAGTTCTTTGTTATATACATGTAACATGACATACACATGATATAATATACAAATAACTATTTTGTATTACATATGTTGATTTTTCTATATTAGTGACATAGAAAATGAAGTTTCATTTGTTGAAAAAAATCTGTCCTTTTCCCACTGAATTATCTTGGCATTCAGTCCAATATCTTTAGACGATATATATTGGGGTATTTCTAGACTGATTTCTGTCCATCAAACCAAAACCACACTTAATCTCTGTAATTGTATACTGTAGTAATTCAGTTGTCCCTCTGCTCAGTTCTTGTAATATAAAGCTTTGTAGGAAATATAGAGAGTTGTCAAATGATATATTTTTCATATATATTTGTTCTTCAGTCACCATTCCTGGCTCACAGCTCCCCAAGATCACTGGAATTTTTTAAGTGGTAAAAGTGTTAAAGCTGTCTCATACTGTTAATAAGGTAAAGTTAGAAAACCACCAAGAATGGGAGCTGGTTACCAGGGAAACAAACAGGAATGGAGGTTGGGACTTCAATTATCACACTCCTGACCTTAGGGAGGGAAGAGGGGCTAGAGGTTGAATTTAATTGCCAATGAATTTAATTGCCAATATCTAATGTGTTCATCAATCATACCTATGAAATGAAGCCTTCATAAAACCCAGGAGGAGGTGGCTTCAGAGAACTTCTGAGTTGGTGAACACATGGAGATTGGGGAGAGAATGTCATACCTGGAGATGGCGTTGAAGCACTGGGTTCTTTTCCCATACCTTACTCTGCATTTCTTTCATCTGTCTGTTACTGAATAATAACATTTGTAAAAGAAAAAAATTGATGAACTATGAGTAAATGGGTTCCCTGAGTTCTGTGTGTGACATTCTAGTAAAATAATTCAGCCTGAGGAGGGTGTTCTAAGAACCTTTGATTTATAGCCAGCCAGTCAGAAGCACAGATAGCTATAAACTTACAGGTATCTAAATTATGAGGGGATTATGGGACCCTCCCACCTATAGCTGGTTGGTCATAAGCCCAGTGGTAGCCTAGGTTTGTGGCTATTATCTGAAGTGGTGGGTAATCTTGGGAGACTAAGTCCTTAACCTATGGAATGTGATGCTATCTCCAGGTATATAGCATCCAAATTGTCAATGTGGGAAACCTACTCACCCCTATTGAAATTGCTGCACAGAACACTATCAAACTCAGTTATTTCCTTCATATCTTTAAAGTCATTTGCAAAAGTATCCTTCTGAACAAAAATCCTTTAGCCTAGTTCTCAGGAGGCCTAACCTTAGAACAACCCAACTGTCACTTAAAGCTTTTCATTTATTGCTTACTTTAATACTTCTAGGTAATTTTAAATAAACAAAACACACTTCTGGCACTACCCATTTTCCTTTGCGCTCTTAGTTTTTGGCTTGACATTTTGAAATTCTCTTATAAAGTGCTTACTTATGAAGTGCTCACATACTTAAACAGATTTGTTTCCTTTTATTAGGAAGTGAAAATTTCTACGGTTATATCCCCTTTTTCTTCAACTCTTATCTTATATTAATGCATTCATTCTGGCTTTTCTTACTCTTGCTATTATATATTTCAGTGTTTACTTTTAATATCTCTATATACAATTACCTAAATAGTTGCATTGTCTTTACATTTATAATACCTCTTATAAACAAAGTTAGATCTTGCTTTTTATCTAGTCTTATAATCTGATTTTAAATTAGTGTTTTGTTTATATTTAATGCAATTACTGATATGACTGAGTTTAAATCGACCATATTACTACATAATTATGTTGTCCTCTTTCAGTTAAAATATTTTTTCTATATTTCATATTATTTTTTTATTGACTTTTTGTGGTAAAATGCATAACAAATTAAGAATGACAGAAAGGACTATGGGGCATTAAAATACATATATAAATTAAAAACCCACTCCTGAAAAACTAGAAATGCTGTAATTTTTCTCTTCTAGAAACTGCTTTTAGATTAACGAAGATGAAGATACAATACACCAACACTTACATAATGCAACTAAAGCATCCTTAGGGAAAAACTGTATTTGAAAATATAAGAAAACATCTCAACTTAATAATCTAACGCTTCACTTTAGCAGTAGTGAAAAAAAGAAATCTAAAATCAAGCAGGAGGGAGTAAATAAATAGTAGATATTAAACGAAAGAGAAAATATGGTAAACTAATAAAACCAATAAGAGTTTCTTTGGGAAAAGAAAAAAAATTAATAAGTTTCTCAAACCTCTAACTAGGTAACCAAGAAAAAAAGCAACACAGAAGACTCAAATAAAGAGGGAATAGTATGATTCATCTTACAAACACAAAATATTATAAAGCAATGCCATGAAGAATTTTATGCTAATATAGTAAATAATTGAAGGGAAACAGATACATTGCCTAAAATGTCTCAAACTCTTATAACTGAGCAAAATAAAATATATCAAATTAAATCTATTTTAACTAAATAGATTCAATTAATAATTACAAAAAAACTATCAACAAGGAAAGATCAGAAACTTATGACTTCACAGCTGAGTTTTAGCAAAGATTTTAAAAAGAATCAATAGAATTCTTCACAAAGTCTACCAAAAAGTAGAAGGAAAGGCAACATTTTCTAACTCATATATGAACAGTATTAGCCCAATACTAAATATAAAGATCAACTTCTCATGAAATATAAACACTAACATCCTCATGAAAACTCTAGAAAACCAAATTGTAACATAAACAGAAGTATACAATATGACTTAAGTGGAATTTGGCTCAGGAATCAAGGCTGCTATAACATCTGAAAATACACCATTACTAACATACCATTACTAAAATGCATAAAAAAAACACACAAACATTTTAATAAAGAATATGACAAAATCTAAACCTATTCATGGCATAAACACTCAAAGAAATAGAAGGTAATTTCTTGAATTTGATCAACTCCAACCTATGTAAACTCCATAGCTAACATCACTGTATGGTAAGGGACTGGCTTTTTTTTTTTTTTTTTAAGATCAGGAGCTAAACAAAGGTATCCATCATCACCACTTCTATTTAACATAATGGTGTACCTTCTAGCCAGGGCAATTAGGCAAGAAAAAGAAATAGGTGACATCCAAATGGGAAAGGCAGGAGTAAACCTATAGATAGTTGCAGATGAAAAACTAAAAAACTAATGAAACAGCAAGACCATGGGATATAAGATCAATACACAAAAAAAGCAATTATATTTCTTTAGAGGCAATGAAGAATACAAAATAAAGTGAGCAAGTCTACTTACTATAGCATCACAAAAAAAACACACAGGCATAACTGTAACAAAGAGGTACAAAGTATATACTATAGAAACTACAAAATATTGAACGTTAAAGATTTACATAAAAGGAAAAATATATCATGTTTTAATGGATTGGAGGACTTAATACAATTGACCTTTGAAAAATGGGAGTTAGGGTACTGATGGCTGGATAGCAAAAACTCTTTAAAAACCAAATAAGCTTTATGAATGACAGCTGGTTAACACACATTTTGTATACTATATGTATTATATACTATGTTCTTATAATAAAGCTAGAGAAAATGTTAAGAAAATCATAAGAAGAATACATTTACAGAGGTCTCTTTGGTGACACAGGGGTTATAAAGTCTCAAAACTATCAAGTTATAGTCAGTCATTGCAGCATGAGTCCAAACTACAGCCAGGGAGCTGACCCACATTGCACAGCAGACCTCTCCTGTCTCACCCATTGCTCCCCTCAGCAGTGTATTTCAGTAGATCCACCTGTTCTGCTCCCCACTCTCTCTGGTGACTCCTCTCAAACCCTTCCCCCACCCCCACCCCCCGCACTTCTGGCCTGGATCCAGTTCTTGTATGCATAAATAAATCTTTAAGAAAAAACACATATACATTACTATAGAGTATTTATTGATACTGCAAGTCTGTCACCTGTTTACAAGAAAGTATGCATAACAGTAAACCCTGCAGTTCAAACCCATGTTGTTCAGGGATGAACCCTATTAAGATTGACAATACTCCTCAAATTGATTTACAGATTCAGTGTAATGCCTGAATCAGAATCTCAGATGATTTTCTGAAGAAACTGTCAAGCTGATTTTGATATTTGTATGGAAGCAAAGGACTCAGAGAGTAAGCAAAAAAATCATCAAAAAGAATAAATAAAGTAGGAATACTCACCTCAGATTTCAAATTTATTACAAAGTTAAAACCATCAACACAATGTGACACTGACTTAAAGAAATGGAGGTAAAATAAAATTATGAGTCCTGAAATAAACTATTTGTCTATAGCAAACTGATACTCACCTTGACTGCCAAGATCATTCAGTCGATGAGATAATAGTCCTTTTAATACATAGTGTTGGACAACTAGAAAGCTGCTTGTTAAAAACAACATTGACAATAACCCTTACCCCTAATCTTCACTCAAAGTTATTCTTAACTGAAAGTATATATTTCACAATTAATGTTATAGATGCATTTACATACATATATGAACACGTGAAAATGTAGTTTTTACGTTATACTCATGTTTTGTTCGCAATGTGTTTCATTTATGAAATGAATAAAGTTTCTACTTATTACCACTTTTTATGAGTCAGGTAACATTCCAACTTCTTTACATATCTTGATATCATCCTCACAAAGAAAGTTTCTAAGATAAGTTCTATTATTATTCATATTTCAAGATGATGAAACATAAGTATATGGAGTTAAATAATTTGACCATCTGGAAAGAAACAATTGGGACACAAACAGGTAGTCAAATCCTGGAGGTCCCTCACACTCTTAATTTTCCCTCTTCTGGTCTGCCCTGGGAAAATTTGGAGGAACTTGAAGTCTTTACATACAATAGTATGTGTCCTATTTAATTATTTGTACCTGTTTCTGCCATTCAAAATATTAGATGTAAACAGTTAAATTGAGTCATTTTACATTCAAGCAAATGCATATGAAGAAATGCCACAGGAATATTTTGTATGTTTTATTCTATTGTACATAATGAGATAGGGATCAAGCTATGTATTTTTTCCTAATAACCATTCAGAACTTTACCATCTTTAATGCATCTATATTCATTTGTCTGCTTGCCTACAATATGGCCAGGATTTGGGTTTTATTCTGTGCCTAGCAGAGTGACTTTAGTTTGCTGAATGAATGGACAATCTCCTTTATCAGCTTATTTATGACAAATTGAAAATTTCAAAAAATTGTGATGATCAGATGAATAACTATGGAGTGCTGAGAATGGAAAGTGTCATATTCTACTTCTTTGTCCTCTTACATGAATCTTTGCAGAGTTAGAACTTTAAAAGTACCTATGTATTATGCTAAACATTATTTCAAGTTGCTATTATCTGACTGCTCTAAAAGTAAAATCTCTCAAACTTTTTTCGTTTCTTTGATTCTTCAGCTTAATGAAAATTTTCCCCTTTCATTAAATCCCAGTTGGCCTTCGAAAAGACACCCTCACTTTGTGACTAAGCTTTACTTTGTATCTTACCTGCCACTCCTGGCTTGAAAGAAGGAGGCCTTGGGCCACTCCAGTCCTTGCTGGCTGTGGTACTGGTCCCTTGTTTGGTGCCGACACAGCTGACAGTGCTGAGATGATTAAACAATCTGGGGAATCTGAAGAGCCAAGCACAGAATTTGGAATGTGTGAACTACTTGTCAAAATTTTACAGTAATTAGGAGCTGAGCGAAGAAGAAATGTTGCTGCTTAGAACTTGGAAGAAATTCAATGTGATGTATATTTCTTTGGAGATTTTTAAATGACTTGAATTCATTAAGAGGACTCAAAAACTTCAAGTTTCAGAGGGAGAAAAAAATTATGTCATTTCTTAGGTAGTGTCATTTAAAGGAGGACCTCTACTTGGGAGTGGTGCCTTAGAATTGATTCCACTTGCACCTCTACCATCCTCTCCCCTTTCCCCTGCAGGAAAGGAGTGAGCTTCATCTTTTCCTAATTTCTTCTTCAGTCTAGTTTATACTGACAGACTCTGTAATAAGCATGGGAACAAAATGGTGATTAGCATAAAAACTGTATCAGTCCTTGTAAACCTAAGTTAGGACATACATTTTCACAATTTTCAAATAACTTATAATTTTTTAAACATCTAACCTAAAGCATCATGATCTCCAGTTATTGACAGCTGTGACACATGAGTGATTCGCTATTTGAGAACATTAAAACTGCTTCCATTTTTTCCATTAATAAAGCTAATTTGAGTATAAATGTCTTTAAATTTTTATTCACCACATCAAAAGTAGAGTTTTCAGGTAAAAATCCTGACTTAACACTAGACATGAAGCAATTACCTAAGATAATCTTTCATAATGGAAACTAACTTCCTGTGTGGCTTTGGTTAAAAGGAATAACTTAAAGCTCCACTAGAGGGAATATAATTTAGGAGTCACTTTTCCTATAGATTGGGGGTAATTTTTAAAGTACGGTGGCTTCTCGTTTATTAGAAACATATTATCTGTCATCCTGTTTATAATCAGGGACCATCAGGTGACAAGTTTGTTTCCTGTGGCTATATGATAATACCTATTCACTACAGCTTAAGAGATTTACAGGGAAATCAAACAACTTATATACTAAAAACAACTTGGAAATTCTGGATAATAGAAGAATACTGGAAAGATGACAAGAGATACTCATGATAGGAAAAAGGAAAAAATATGAAGTAGGCAACTGATGCTTGTACAAAGATGTAAGGGCCTAAGGACTACAAAATAAAGACAAAATTTGATTTAGAGTATAAGGTATGTTCCCAAAGGAATAACATTCCTCACCCTGCCCACCTAGACCAAGTGCTATGAATCCTGGAAAATCTGTCTGATCTCCTTCCATTGAAATGATGTAACCAGTTCACCCTAGCCAAAGCTACAAAGAATGTTATTACTTTATTATTCCCTTTACAAAAGCCTCAGAGGAGAGTTATTCCAACTAAGAATACACACCATCTCAGCTGAGTTTTACCTCACTCTTTGCAATTTCCTCAGGCTGTAGAAAAATGGAAATACAGACTTCACTATAGTTCATGGTTTAAAAAAAAAAAAAAAGCAAAAACACATTTCTGAGGAGAGACAAATTTAACCACAACCTATCAGAGCAAATAGAATGTGTAGACAGAGACTCCCATAAAGAAGCAAAATAGAAAATAAAGCAATCTTGGGAACTAAGTAAATCTATGAACAAAAGGGAAAATGAGGGATGAAAAAAGGAAGAAAGGAAGAGAGGATAGGTGGAAGAACAGGCCCATAAAAAAAAATTTCACATGATACACAAAATGGTTGTCTTTTGGGCCTCCCTGGTGGCGCAGCAGTTGAGCTCTGCGCTGTGGAGCTGTTGGCAGCAGGTGATGCGAGTTCGCCGCCCAGCCGGGGAGAATCCCACATGGTGAGGCAGACCTCTCCTGCCTGGCCCACTGCTCCCCTCAGCAGTGTATTTCTGATCTGCCTGTTCTGCTCCCCACTCTGTCTCTGGTGAGTCCACTCGCCGCCCCACACCTCTGGCCTGTAACCCCAGCTTGTATGTATAAATAAATAAATCTTTAAAAAAAAAAAAAGGTTGTCTTTTACCATCTTGATACAGATATATGTGGAGTTTGAAAGTATGTGTCGGAAGTGGTGGTGTCACAGATATAAAGGGATAAAAAGCTTGGGTTTGGGGGAAAGAAAATCAGCAGAAAACTGACCCTTCTCAGGGACATCCATAAAAGAGATCACGTTTGTATTGAACATGAACTTTATATTTTTCATTTCTTTCTCATGGCAGTTGAGCATTACCTTAGCAAATTCACAAGGCATTCAGGAAGCTAAAAACAAGCTCACAATAATTGAGAATTCAAAGATTAGAAACAAATTTCTTTCAATTTCTTCATATAAAATCTTAGTGACACAAGAACTCAAAGACAACATATTAAAACAGAATACATAAAATACATGATACCTAAAAATGACCTAGAAAAAAATATATTATGGGTTTAAGTAAATTAGAAACAGAAATAGCATTGCTGTTATTCCAGTGAGTGACAGAGATGAAAAACATGAGGTAAATACAGGTTTTAGAAAAGACAGTAAGAATAATTTAAAGAAATTCAACAGATAGCTCTATATTACAATGTTAATTGGTAGAGGACAATCAAATGAAAGGGGAAAACAGTAAATAGAAAATATCTATGAAATGGGGGAGAAATTTGCATATCAAAAGTGATGTCATTTTTTGAGTTGATGGATTTGAGAGCGGAGCGGGGTCCTGGGGTTCACCCTGGGAAAGGTTTCACCAGAGCTCCCTTCGACGGCACGTGACAAGTTTTTCCACGAGACAGAGACTCAGTTATAATTAAAAAACAGGTTTATGAGGAAAAGGGTCAACGAAGCATAGGACACTTGCACAGACACAAGCGGACAGAAAGAGCTGCCCCGCCAAGGGGCAGGTTTGCTAAGAGAAAGGCTTGCATGGTGCAGGTCACGGGCAGACAGGCAGGCCGCTGCCCTGCAGAGAGACAGAGTTGGTCAAGGAAAGCACCTGCATAGGAACAGGTGGGCAGAGAAATGGCTGCCCCAAGTTCCTGCAGGGATGGTACTGATATAACCCTCTTTCAGTTGGGAGGGGGCTCATTCTGTAGGATGGCTGTCTGTTTACTGGCTAGTTAGAATTAGAAAAGAGACCGGGAGATTCTACAATGGGCTCAGTCTCCATATCCTTGGCCCTAGATACTGCTGTCTAGTGCCAACCCATGCTCTGCAATCCATGCTCTGCACCCCAGGAGCCGGGTGCCAATGGTTATGTTGATTTCTTCTACCCCTACTTCCTTGTGTGGGTCTAGTTCTAATCTTATTTTGCATTATATCTCCTCCATCAAAAAGAATTTCATGCTTAAGAAAAAGCTTTTTATACAAATACTTATCCTAGAATAATGTGTAAAATATTAGGATCAGAAAATTCTTTATAGAAACCCAGGAAGAAGACTCAAATCACTGTCAAGGTGAGACTGCGATTTCTGCAAGTACAATTCAATGCCAGACAGTGGTAGTGACTTCAGAGTTCTAATAAAAACGAAGTATGGGTCAAAAAATTTTTCCCTGCTAAAGTGCCTTTTGCGAAAAAAAAAAAAAAAATCCTGGTTTTTATGGACAATTTAGATCAAGTTTCCATAAACAATATGAACAAAATAAATATATTTAAATACCTGGGAGAAAAGACAAACAAAATTCACTAGTAAGGGAATCCCGAAAAGGTAGAGCCTAGTAAGTGCCACTTTAGACTTTGCCAATTCAAATTTGTAGCACAGAGTTTGAAAAGCTGAGCAGAATATAGAAAAATTGAGATTATGAGCAAAGATTCAGGCTATTTCATAGGACTAAACATCAAAAATTAGAGTTCAAGAAACATCAGGGGGAAATATTCCACATTTCCATTTGCAGTGAATTCTAAAGGACTACACAGTAGGAGGCCCTAGAAGGGCTACACACTAGAAACAATGGTAAACTGACAATAAGGAGCCTTCACAGATAGAAGTCCCATGTTAACTCCAGGCCTGACTGGATTAAGCTCAACTGCCTCAGCCTGTCCACATGATAGCCAAATGCTATTCTTTTCTGGGGAGGGAGTGGGAATGGAAGAGGGAAGAGGGTATCAGTCAAACTCTGAAATTATCTTTAAAAATATTAGTTAAAATATGAAGTCAATATTAACTTTGCACGATCATAATAGTAGATACAAGAGTAAGTATTCAATAAATCTAACACCAATCATGACCAAAAAAAAAAAAAATCAACTCAGCAAATTAGGAGAAAGGAACCCCCTTAAGCTGATATAGACATCTACAAAAATACCCATATTTAACATTGTATTTAATCATGAAAAAACTAGTTTCCCGCTAAGATCAGGAACAAGAAAAGGATGTCCCCTCTTACCACTACTTTCATCATACTGAATATCCAAGCTAACATAAGACAATAAAGGAAATGAGAAATAGATTGAAAAGAAGCAAAGCTATCTTTGTTCATGGATATCATAATTATTTATGCAGAAAACTGAAACTGGAAAAAAAAAACACCTCTGGAACGAACTGATCATACCAAGATTACAGAATACAAACTTAATACACAAGTCAGTTGCTTCTGTGCAATGAACAAGTAAAATTCAAAATTAAAAACACAATACCATTTACATTAGCACTCCACAAAATGAAATATTTAGGTATACACCTAACAAAATATGTACAAGATCTAAATGGGGCAAACTATAAAACTCTAAGAAATGAGAGAATTAAAGATATTCCATTTTCATGGATAGGAAGAATCAATGTTCAGTTCTCCCCAACTTGATCTATAGATTCAACATAATCCCAATCAATTCTACAAGTTTTTTAACTGAATATCACAAACTAATTCTAAAATTTATAGGCAAAAGGCCCAGAATAGCCAACACTTTGTTATTAAAGTAGTATGTACTATACAAACTCATTTTAAATAAGCTAATTATATTACTTGATAATCTTTATCCATTTAGTTGTAAATCTATTATTTTCCCTGGATATCTAGAAAAATAACATTTGACTATTTTTAATAATATAATTAAGTGGATGGTAAGAATTGTTTCTTCCTTAAGAACACTTCATCTTTAAATCTGTTTTTTAAATACTTTGAGAAACAGTTTTAACTTCATAGCAAACTTGAGTAGAAATACAGAGTTCCCCTAAAGCTTGTCTCCCTCCTGCCTCCACAAACACACAGCCTTCCCCACTATCTTCATTTCACATTGGAATCGTGTGTTTGTTACAATGGAAGACCCTGTATTAATATGTCAAAGCATGTTACCACACAAATTACATAGTTTAACTTAGGGTTTGCTCTTGGAGTTGTACATTCTATGAGTTTTAACAAATATTTAATCACACAGTATTGCATATACAGAATTGTTCCACTACTTATAAATCCTCTGTGCTCCAGCACGTCATTCTTCATGTCTCCCTTTCCTCAAACTCAGCTAAATAACTGATCATTTACTGTCTCCATAACTTAACCATTACAAAAAACATCACATAGTTGGAATCATACAAGTACCTTTTCAGTTTGGCTTCTCTCGGTAATATGCATTTCAGTTTCCTCGGTGTTTTTTATTTTGTTTTTATAGATCAATACCTTATTTCCCTTTAGTGAGGGATAAACATTTCATTGTCTGGGTAAAATCGTGGGAGATTCATTCAGCTACAGAGAGATATCTTGGTTGCTTGCAAGTTTCGCCAATTATGAGTAAATTAGGAAAACTGAGTGCAGGCCTTGTGTGAACCTATTTTCAACTCCTTTGGATAGATACCAAAGAGTGAGATTCCTGGATCATTTTTAAAGATGTTTTGTTAAGAAATGGCCAGTCTTCAAAGCTGGTTGCATCATTTTGCATTCCTATCAGAAATGAAGGAAATTTCTCTTGCTCTGCAACTTTGCCAGCATTCTCTACTGTCAGAGTTCTAGACTGTGTCCATCTTTATAGCTTAGTAGTGGTATTTCATTGTTTAATTTGCATTTTCATAGTGACATGTACTATCTTTTCATTTGTTCTTTGTGCTTTTTAAAATTTTTTTTTTTATTCTGTAAGGGCATTTTCTCCATGTTTAAAAAAAAAAAAAAATTGGGCTTCCCTGGTGGCAATAGGTAGAGGGTGAATTCGCAGCACTGTCACCACAATGGCCTAAGTTCAATCCATGGCCAGAGAGCTAACTCACAAATGGTACAGGAGACCTCTCCTGCTTTGCCTGCTGCTCCCCTCAGCAGTGTATTTCAGTACACCTGCCTGCTCTGCTCCCCACTGTCTCAGGTGAATCCTCTCACCACCCCACCCCAAACTTCTGGCCTACATCCCAGTTCTTGTATGCATAAATAAAAATAAATCTTTAAAAAAGATTGATAAATGTTTAAAAAATAACTGGCTCTCAGTAAATATGCCAAGATTTAGCAGTGGTTAGCTTAGTTTAGGAAACATGAATTCTCTTTGTTACTTCCTATTTACTCTTTCATATTTTTCTGAATGTTCTTACAAGAAAAAATGAAATGTGGTTGAGGTGACTTTATTTAACCTACAGATGAGAAAATCTAGGTATGAGTTAAAGATTATTCCTTAAACCTGTTCATTTGTACCCTGAATTCTCATTTTTATCTCCATAATTAATCATGTCTTGACAGAGCCTAAAGAATTCAGAAAACCCTTTGGCCTAACAGCTTGATTCCACTCATACCCAACAAGGTATGTGCCTGAATTCCTCTCTTTTAACCCTCTTCTAACCCTAGTAAAGTGCATCAAATAAACTGTTCTGCAGTCTGCTGTACTTCCATTTCCCTTTCCAAACTAAATCTTTTTTTTTTTTTTTAAATCATTCCCAATAGCAACAAAAGGTATTAGGCAGTAATAGGAACCAAGTTCTGAGCAAAGAAAATCCTCATGTTAAGTCTGTAATGTACAGCATGACAGAGCCTGTTGTCACCACAGAATAGCTATGGCCACCAAGGGGCTACAGTTCTGAGAGATTCCCAGTTTCTCGGCATTAAAACTTTATGACAAGGCTGGGGGTAAAAACAAGCAAAACCAACCCTCTGCTCTATGCCTTAAACACTTGAGTAGCAAAAAATAAAGGAGAGATGGAGAGACAGGGGAATATAGTCACATTAGCCATGAGCTCCTGGTTAACGAGAATGCCGATAACTGGAGCTTACTTTCCAAAAAGGCTGATTGCCCTTTTGTAAGCAGGCTAAGTCCAAAGTCCGGTGGAGGTCCTGCCCCCTGGAGGGGGTTTGCTGATGAGAATGAACAGCCCCAGGGAAAATGCTAAGTTTGCAGTTTGGGATGGAGAGTCTGATGAGAAATAAAAGAGACTGAAGGAGAAGGGGAAGTGAATCGTCATGATGTAGGGATAAAGGAATCAACGGCAGAAAATGTAGCCAAGATTGAGAGTTTGGAAATCAAACTCTCTCTTTTGAGCCACCGGGATATAGAGTTTCAGATTGAGCGTTTTTTGGAATCTTTAGTGACTTTGGGACCAGCAACTTTGGAGGCTTTGCAAGTAGCCGAGCGACAGAAACTGCTCTGAGTTTTGTTTTTACTGCAGCTGAAGGAAGAAGGCAGAGGCCCCAAGCAGGCGCCTTCCCAAAATGCGTGAATGCAGTCTGATGGGCCGTCTGGACGCTGTAATTGTTGTTTGCAGTTTTGCTGGCCTGATGCTGTGCTGGAGCTTCATGGCAGTTTTGGGAGCATTTCCAGTTGCGTCCTGTGTTGTCCTCATGAATTGGAATCTGGCCTACACTCTGGCTGTTTCGCAACTGCAGAAGAAGGAAGACGTCATTTTGGAAACGTGGCCTATTGTTTGGAAGAGGAGCTCCACCTCAGCAGTGGCAGGAAGATGTCACCTTTGTTACTTTTCTGGGACTTAAAGGATTGGACATTGCCTTAAGTAAGGTAAACGGCCATATGTTGACTTCAGTAATTCTTTGCTTTTTCCCTGTTTGTTAAATAAATCCCATTGTTATTGTTTCCTAAGCCTGAGTAGTCTTGCAATTGTGCGCCCGGGTGCAGAACCAAGATAGTGACCGGTAAGCAATTTGGGCACTGCCTTTGGCAACTTTGAAGCCTCATTTGCCTGGTATCACTTTGACTCCCTGGGACCTGCGGAATGAAGAAATTTCTCTCCTCAGATTTTAATGTTTATCCTTGTGATGCCTCTTATGAAACTTTTTAGACCTAACTTATATCCCAGGGCTCATTCACTGGCTTTCAAGCTGTTTTCTGCTTGATAATTCTTTATTTTATATGCTAAGCTGGATAAATCAGCACAACAGAACAAACATCTGACATTATCAATGGCCAGCAGTGCTTGTGGCTTGAAAGAATGATAAACTCCAAATGCAACTCCTCATCAAAAGACCCACCTAATCCCAGGCCTTCATGAAATCATGTAACATAATTTCTAGCTCAACTTTGGAGACCATGAAATCAGGGGGCCTATGTGTATCTGAGACTTCTCAAAGTTAAATAGAAATGTTTCCACAGGAAAAGAATACAATCAATCTGAAGGATGGACAAGGTCAAAAAAAAATAATAATAATCAACTTTGCTCAGAAATGCTATAAAATCAAGACAAATTTGAATCAGCCAGAAAATCTAATTTTTAGTTTGTTTTTTCATGTGTCCAAGAATAGAAATTGTGTGCTTTTGTATGGCAAATAACCAAATAAATTCTACTTTAAACTCTGGGAATTCACTGAGAGTTATTTGAAACACAATATGTAGGAGAATAGATGGGTCCTAAGGTTCATAAGCTGCTTCCTCTATTGAGTGACATTGCTGCCTGATTTAACTGAGTCTCAATTTCCTCATTTGTATAAAGGTAGATAGGTCTAGCCTGGGGAATTTTTGTAAGGATAAGAGATCACAAGTGTGAACAATTTGTTACAGTGCTCAGCACACAGTAGGCACAAAACAAATAATGATTTAAATTTTAGACATTTTTTTCATCCAACATTGGAAAAATAGAGCAATTTTATTCATAAAAAATCATGGATTTCATAATAATTAAAACAGTATGATACTGGAACAAAAACAAGACATACAGACCAATGGAATTGAATAGAAAACCCAGAAATAAACCCACATATTTATGGACAACTAATCTTTGACAAAGGAGCAAAGAATATGCAATGGAACAAGGACAGTTTGTTCAATAAACAGTGCTGGGTAAACTGGACTACCACATTCAAAAGAATGAAACTAGATTACTACTTCACACCATGCACAAACACCAACTCAAAATGGATAAAAGAATTGAACATTAGACCTGAAACCATAAAATATATAGAAGAAAATATAAGCAAACTACATGACATACATCTCAGTAACATCTTTAAAGACTCATCCCCCAAAGCAATGAAAGTGAAGGAAAAGATAAACAGCTGGGATTAAATCAAACAAAAAAGCTTCTGTACAGCAACAGACATTAACCAAAACAAAGATACCCCCTACTGGTTGGGAGAACATTTTTGCACTCCATACAACTGATAAGGGATTGATCACAAAGATCTACAAAGAGCTCACATGAGTTGACAAAAACAATGTAAACAACCCATTCAAAAAATGGGCAGAAGAGCTCAAAATACACTTCTCTAAAGAGGAAATGCAAATGGCCAACAGTTATATGAAAAAACGTTCAACATCCCTTACAACTAGGGAAATGCAAATCAAAAGCACAATGAGATAAACCTTATACCAGTGAGAATGACACATACTCAAAAAACTAGCAACAAATCTTGGTGAGGATGTGGAGAAAAAGGGACTCCCTTACACTGCTGGTGGGAATGCAAACTTGTCCAACCACTATGGAAAGCTGTGTGGAGTCTCCTCAAACTACTAAAAATGGAGCTATCATATGACCCAGCAATTTAACCAAAGAACACAAAAACATTAATTCAAAATGATACCTGCACTCCTATGTTTATTGCAGCACTATTTACAATAGTTAAGATACGAAAACAACCCAATGCCCCAAAATAAATGACTAGAGCAAGAAGATATGGTATATATACACAATGAAATACTATTCAGCAATCAAAGATAAAATCACGTTGTTTGCAGCAACTTGGATAGAGATGGAAGGGATTATGCTCAGTTAAATAAGCCACAAAGGGAAAAAATATATATATCAGATTGTTTCACTTTAGGAGGAATATAGGAGAACCAAATAAGGATCAGGAAAATACCATTAATAACAAGAAATAAAAACCCAAAATTAACAGGCAATTATAAATCAGGGACATTCTATAGGGGAGGAGGAAGGAGAGGGATCAAAACAGGGGAGGAAGAGCACAAGGGACTATAGTGATGGTGCACAGGTGAATTAGTGGTGGGAATTTTATGGAGACTATACCTGAGAGGAGAAAGCAAATATTGTACAAAAATAAACAACGATGTAAAATATATAAATAAAATTAAAAATTAATGTTCATCAAAGCAAAATAAAACCCCATGGCTTTAAAAATACACAAAAGTAGTAAATTATTGTGAAGGTATGAAATCATACCATTACCCTAAATTATCTGTGAAATCAGGAATAGATTCTGTAACACCAATGAAAAGACATGTCATCAAGAAACTGCAATTCCTTCTTAAATCAAGGCATCATGCCACTGAAAGGGCAAAAAAAAGTCAGAGGAAAGGAGATTATCCCAGGACCATTTTGCAGCCATTGCTTTAGAATTCCATGTAAATCAGAATCAGCACTAATGCTATTTAGAAGTTTCTTTCTTCATGTCACACTTCTTACTTATATCCATTCTCCCATAACCACTATAAATTTTGGAATTCTAGAGAACTTTAGCTTCCAAGATATGACTGCCCAGACAGGACAGTATCTGCTCTGTTCACCAAAGCTTTCTGCTTGGGGTGCTGTGAAAATTCCCTAACATAGGCAAAGAAACTCATGTTGGAGGATGATTAGTGTCTGCACATAAGGGATGGAAGTTGAGGTCCTCTCCTTCCTCACTGTCACTTGAGGCCAAAACCTTCTATGAGTGACTTCACTCCACTCACCAGGACTATGCTATGATATCCCCCTGGAATTCACAGTTAGAATACAAAAGTAGGACAATTTTAGAAGAAACTTGTTTATAAAGTATGCCTGCTGTTCCCACTTAACATGGTATTCATTTGTTCCCAGCAGATACTGTGTTCTGAAGGAAGAACATTACTCATTTCATTTTTAAAAAATTATTTTTTCCTTTAATATGTCCCAACTCCAAACTCTTAACAGTTCATAGGGCAAAATTGAGAAAACTGCACATGGAAGAATTTTATTGCTTTTGTGGGTACAAGTATTTATTATGTCCATATATTATCTACAAAATATATTTAAATGCATGTAACCCAGAAAAAAGTTTTTTCTCAGCCATTCTACAAAGGGACTGATAATTGACAGCATCTGACCATAAATGCATGCGGGCTCAATTAGGTCTTTCATATTGGTCTAAGACATCTCCTAGAATAAATATTTTAACATTCAAAATCCAGCAAACATGTTTTGAGAGTCTATTCTCTGACAGTCCTGAGATGTAGAGGTAAATCAAATTTGGACTACGATTTCCAGAAGCATACTATATAACAATAACAATAACCTGATAAAGGACATCACAATATCACCAATTGTGGAATTCTTACCACAAGTTTGGCCCTGTGCTGAACTCTTTAAATACATTCTCACATACAAACTTCTGACCAGGAAGTTTACAGGAAAAAAAAAATAATAATAAGGCTCACAGAAGTTAAATAAATTTTTCAAATGCAAATTTAGTTATTACTCAGATTTGTTGAGTCCAACAGAATAGGAAATAACTATTATTAGAAAGAGAATTTGTCACTCACAGTTCCCAAGAGGAGGGTACACGGCAGGCCACAACACACCAGGCCACAACACGCCAGGCCACCCACTAGCACCAGAGTTGTCAGGAAACAAAGTGAGAGGAAACAGGAGCACAAGCTTTTATAGTGGCGTCCTCGGGGAGAAACAGGCGGGGTAAGCAGATTTATGCTGATGAATTAAGTAATTTCAGCTGGCACTAGAAGCAGGCCTTTATAGTCTGTTTCCTGATCCTGGGGCATTAGGGTGGAGTATTTGGTAGCCTGGAGTGTAAGAGTCTCAGTAGGAGGCCTTTATGGGAATAGACTCTGGATTGGTTGATTTGTATATGAAAGGTATACTCCAACTGGTCCTGAGTATTTCTAGGAATTGGCTAACTCTAAGAAAGGCAGTCTCTCCAGCAGCAACAGACCTCTGATGTCAAAATATCAGAAACCTATAGTTAATATCCAAGGTCATAAAGCTAATAACTGGCAGAAAATGAATCTGAACCCATGTCTATCTGACTACAAAACAATCAATCCCTTAATGGCTTTGCTACACTTCAGAGGAATGAGGCTTAATATCTTTATCTTTTTGCATTATTTGTCAAAGTTATTACCTGAAGGCCTCCATTTAGGTTATACAGAAAGGATGTTTCACATTCATACTTATGAAAAGAAGCAGGATCTAGTTCTTTAAGGTTAAATAATGCTGCCTGTAAATATTGCTCCTGATCTCTAAAATGTAATTGCTGCATATTTAAAAAAAAGTCAGTGCCAGTATATAACATAGAGCTTAAGTCACTGAAAGAGTTAAATGTGTTGTTTTGTCAGTAATGGTTATGATTATTTTCTTTCTAGTTATGTCAACTTGGTGGTTCTGGATCATTCTGGAAACCATGGGTAGACTGAACAAATGTCCATAAATGCCAGGGGCTAATCCATCCACATGAGCTAATAAATCCATTTAAGCAAGCAGTCTCTTGCTCTTCCCTGTCTATGATCTCAATTCTTTGTATTTTGTCTTCAGAGGGAAGTTTGTAAGCACAATGAAAAGATTCATAATTAACATGGAAGGTTCATTAAACTTAATATACTAATTTTGGTGAGGTAATAAAAAAACATGGATATACTGTATCAGGAAATGAAATGGAACTAGTTGCATTGTTTCCTGAAGCGACAACTAAGCAGCTGATACAGGTTTGAAAACACCAAGTGTGAAGCTGGTGTTAACTTTATGTATTTAGAGACAAGGAATTAAGATTTTTGTTCTTTTTAAGTACTTTGTTAGGTTTTTAAGGCCCTGTTCTTCCACAGAGCCCCAGTTGTCAGCTCTTCTGTCACATGAGCATTCTGGTTCCTAGTACTACCAAACCTCTTTTATTTCTGGATTAGTAAACTATGTGTGGTGGAAACTTTATAATCAGATATTCCGTGAAGTTCTGCTAAATCCTGTAATATCTGCATGTCTTGAAGCTTGTCATGAAATTTCTCTGGGCTTAATATTCTCATGCGGAAATGTAAATAATACCTCTGTAACAGACCTCTGCTCTTTCTGCTTATTTTGGATTGCCAGATTTAGCAATAAAAATAAAGGACACCTTGGGCCTCCCTGGTGGCGCAGCAGTTAAGCGCTGCACTGTGGAGCTGCCAGCAGCAGCGACACAAGTTCAACGCCCGGCCAGGAGATTCCCACATGGCACGGCAGACCTCTCCTGACTTGCCCGCTGCTCCCCTCAGCAGTGTATTTCCGTCGATTTGCCTGTTCTGCTCCCCACTCTGTCTCTGGTGAACCCTCTTGCCGCCCCACACCTCCTGCCTGTACCCCAGCTTGTATGCATAAATAAATAAATCTTAAAAAAAAAATAAAGGACACTTCTTTAACTTGGAGTTTTAAGTTGAATAATTTCTTAATGTAAGTCTGTTCCAAATATTGCACAGGTCATATTTATGCTAAAAGTTATACAACATTTGTTACACACTTAAACTAAAAATTTATCCCTTATTAATCTGAAATTCACATTTAAATGAGTGTCCTTTATTTTATCCAGCAGATTTATATACATTCCACATCCCTGTTCTGATAGTTGCAAGCTTTCTTTGGAAAACCATCCCTCCCCCAAACTAAGTCCATGTGTTTCAGGTAGAGTTTCTATTACTTCAGCATTTAACAGTCAACAAGTATGCAGGTTTCACCAATCAGGCACCAGATTCTTCTCATCATCTTTTCTGCTCAAAGATGGTCATGTGACCCAGAGTGGTCCAGCTGGACTCAATCCTGGGACTTGAAGTAACTCTGAGAATTAATTTACTTTCTGTAGGGACTGAGGAGCTACAGATATAAGCCTGCAGTGACAAACAGGAATTTTGCGAAGGTGATTTAAGAGATTACTAGAAATAGAGCTGGGGCACTGTGCTGATCTAAGTTAAAGAGTAAAATATTATTCTGATGATATTGTGAGTCCCTGGATTCACATGATCCTACCCTGCATTAGTGGTTATATGAACCTGCTTTATAAACCATTTTCTGACTTAAGACATTTTAAGTTGGAATTCTGGCACTAGTAACCAGAAGATTTTGAAAAATATAGAGTATCATCAAGTTTTTGTGAGTACAAAATGAAAACCTATAAAGAACGAAATAGAGGGTCTGTCATATGTAAGATGTTTACCAAATATCATTCTCACCCTCTTCCTACACACAAACCCCAAAGCACCACACATATACACAAACGCTATATGCTAACAAAAACAGTGATATGTAGATGAGACTGGATAGAGTCATTTAAATTAATGCTCCAAATTAGAAAGAAACAATCTAGAAAAAGATATCTCTTAACAACTACTTGGTCATGCACATATTTTCTTTATAAAGGAGAACACTATTTCTTTTCACTGCCTGTAATTTATACAATTTAAAATCTCATTAATAAGCTTCATAATGTTAAGATACGAGAAACTTTAACCTTGAACCCATGCAATAGTGCTATGTTTACTAGTTGAATTGAGAAAATGCTTTTCTAAAAATTTATAGGTTATTAATTGGTAGCTTATGCTAACTTAGTAAGCACTAGGGAAGCTAGCTGATCTATAATTTTGCATGTTGAGATAAGGAAAACATTACCATTTGAATCTATGTTCAAAAGTATATGTGTGCATGTGATGTAGTGTTTCTCCTGAGAAACCAGTGAGCATACATCCAATAAGAGAGCCTAGGGATCTGTTTTTAAGATGAGATGAAGTATTGGCTAAACCAGAGTCTAATCACAATATATTCTGATGGAGTATAACTTTATCTTGGCTTCTCCTTGAATTACACTATTTTTTTTTTTTAAGTTCCAATCATGTAACACAAGCAGTGATTTGGACTGAAGGCTTTTGAGTCATATGAACGTGGATTAAAATCCAGGTTCTGGGCCTCCCCGGTGGCGCAGCGGTTAAGCGCTGCACTGTGGAGCTGTCGGCAGCGGCGATGCGAGTTCGACGCCCGGCCAGGGAGAATCCCACATGGCGCAGCAGACCTCTCCTGCCTCGCTCGCTGCTCTCCTCAGCAGTGTATTTCTGATCTGCCTGTTCTGTTCCCCGCTCTGGCTCTAGTGAACCCTCTCGCCGCCCCATGCCTCTGGCCTGTACCCCAGCTTGCATGTATAAATAAAAAATAAACCTTTAAAAAAAAATCCAGGTTCTAACAATTGTTAGCTTCATGGGTGCAAGCAATCATTCAGATTATCTGATACCATAAATCTGTAAAGCAAGTTGCTGTAAGAATTAGGGGTAACATGTGATATGACTACCTAGCAAAATATCTGGAACAATGAAGATGCTCACAAAATGATGAGCTCCAGAGACAGTTGAATCACGACTACATTGGGTTTTTATAGGTCATTTTCTGAGAAGATATTTGCTAGAAGTAAAACCTGGCAGTGTTTTCTTCTTTTCTTTTCAAATTCCCTGAAATTAGAACATACTATCACCCACTCTGTCTGAGCTACTTTAAACACTTGTTGGCCGATAATCCCAGACAGAGAAATTTATAATATTCCTCATAATTCCAAAACTCTTTCCCCATCCTGATTACTATGGTTTCATCTATTTCTTTCTGCCACTTTCCAGGAGGTATTGTAGCTTTTTTGTGTGTCTTTGATCCATTCCTATCTCTTAAACACATTCAATCAGACACTTACAGTTCTATAAGAACACAAAGAGATGGTAAGAAGAGATTCTGTTAGGGTTGTTCTTGCAGCGCTCCGTTCAAGATAGTATGACAGATCATTTCTTGGCAAAAAATGTAGAGCGCTATTTGCAAATAGTGGTGTAACCAAGGCGAGACCAGTGAAACTCCTAGTGTTCAAAATGTAAGATGGCACTCCATTCAGAGGTCGTGCAAGTGCAGTGTCAGCCCTGAGCATGAATGAATGTCTCCTAAATTTTGCTTCCCAGAAGCCTCACTCACTTTACCCTAGTCTTGAATTGCAACACTTAGTCATATTGGCTATAAATGTATAATAACATTCAAAGCTTGAAAAAAGATAAATACTGAAGCTTTAACTTGTAGTGAATTGTATTACAAGGCAATGCTAAATTTGCACACAGACAAATGTATTTCAGTAACAAGTTGTTTTATAATTAATCAGCACCATATAGGACATACCTTTATTATCTGTGACTCCAGGGATCATTTTGGTTCACACAATAGTAAGAAAATCACTCATTTGTTGAAAGAGTGGTTTTCAAAGAGGCATTAGCATAAATTTTTTTCAAGGGTATTCGCAACATAAAAAATGTCCCGTACTTTTTTCTTCCTATGTGAATTAGTTTTTTATAAATTGGCACATTTCATAAGTCCAACTTTGTGAACTCATTTGAAGAGAGAAAAATATATG
The DNA here is from genome assembly GCA_004024925.1 of Scalopus aquaticus. NCBI lineage: Eukaryota > Metazoa > Chordata > Mammalia > Eulipotyphla > Talpidae > Scalopus > Scalopus aquaticus. The sequence continues at coordinate 60,905 of PVIJ01002929.1, forward strand.
AGAGTATTTTTAAGGCAGGTCTGATACTTTCTAGCCCAGCAGAGGAAATAAAAAAGAAAAACACTAATCCAAAACAATTTTAAAAATAAAGACAGGGCCTCCCTTGTGGCACAAGGGGTTAAGTCTCAGCCTATGAAGTTGTCCGCAGCCACTACAGCACAAGTTCGATCCCGGGCCAGGGAGATTCCCACATGGTTCAGCAGACCTCTGCCTGGCCCCCTGCTCCCCTCAGCAGTGTACTTCAGTTGATCTGCCTGTTTTGCTCCCCACTCTGTGTCTGATGAATCCTTTCACCACCCCCACTTCTGGCCTACACCCCAGCTCTTGTATGCATAAATAAATAAATCATTAAATAATACATGGAAGGAAAGAATCTATACACTTTAAAAAAAATAAAAATAAAGACATTGATTGGCAGCCCTTCACATTTGCAAGACTAGGACTAATACTTTGGCTAACTGCTCCCTCTATGGTTAAGCCTCTGCTCTTTTGTGCTGGATCCAAGCGACATGCATACGAATGTAAATTTCACGGAGCATTCATGTAAGTTCCTATTGTACATTCAAGCAGCTTCTGTCCTATGCTCACTGTGTACTGTCCCCATAAGACTTCTTCAGGCTACTCATTGTTAAAGAAATCCAGGTGTTGTGCATCTTCAGCAGCTCACACATGTGTCTGCAGATTGGCAGTTGTCACATGCTTACCTGCGGGTAAGGTTTGGGGCAGGGTAGATTATAAACTTAGCGAAGAGAGCCATCACTGGTGTGTTCTGTCATATTATGCTTTTTTCTCTGCCCTTTCCCTTTCTTTTCTTAATGTGTGCTGGTTCCTTTGGAACATTCTTTGGAAGGAAATGCTGAGTGATCTATAGCTGGAAGGGACAGGCAGGTTTTTGATGAAGTCTCAAGTTGTAGTTAGACATTTTCCCTTGTCACTTGACACCGGATTTATAGACTCTCTAACTGCTAGAGAAGATAGAAAGATTTCTCAGTCAAGTAGAGTGATTTACTTTAAATGACATTAACCTCCTTCTTGCTGATTATTAGGTAGAGGCAAAGAGCAGGGGCAGTGGTAAGAAAACACAGAGCTCTCTGCTCCAACCAAAATGGGTTAAATGTTCTTTCAAGAAAAAATATTCAGTTGGCCGACTTTTAAAAATAGACCCTACCCTCAACCACCCTCATTCACAAAAGTGGCGGGTTATGATCCTTGTGTTTAAGAGAATGCCCCTAAGAATTTCCAGAACTTTAAAATAATTAAGTTTGCCTCATTACATAGCAGATCGTGAACATCATCTGGTATAACAGAAACAGCATTAGATTTGAGTTAAAAAAATTTACCCCAGATTTGGCATTGAAACTTCAACAGACATTAGAAAAGTTATTTTACTTTCCTGAGTCTCAGCTACCTTATCCTCAAATATGGGATTTTAAATTACATCTCTATTTCAGCTCAGAATGAATCCATACTATTCAATGCCAAGGGTATAATATAGAAGTGTAAGTCACAGTAATGACTTGAGGAACCTATAATGTATTGGACATAAAGGACCATGCATATAAATGAAATATGTAGTTACAAAACAGACAATACTTTGGTCCTGATTTGGGTGGAACAGATCACAAATATCACAATATTTCAGAAAATGAAGATATCAGATTGAACTCAAAAGATAATGAGGTTATCCTATCCATTGAATGATAAAATCTTCCTAAAGTGAGTTAAAATTCAGTTGGAAGTTTAATATAGGTAGATCTGCCTGTAGATGAATAAAAGGCACAAGTAACAGGTACAAGTAATTCAATTAATAAGGGACCTTATGACCAAGAACTCAGATTTGAGAGAATGGTAAGGTCAAATAGGGGAATGGCTCAATGTATCATCAGATTCAAATGGTAGAAATTTGTTCATTTCTAACGTGCATAACCTCTATTTCCAATCATATGACTGGTTTAGATAAGAAGCAAATTTAGGTTTTTGAGTATAATCACCTGAACTATACTCATACATTTGTGTTATTCACCTCATAGGAGAACTTCCCTACATTATAGACCATTTTTCCTTGCTTCATCTCTGAATCAGTCTTTTCTACCCAGATTCCTCAGAAACTATTCTACCCATGAAATTTTCATTGCTAGAATTAAATAGTCTATTCCATTATATTTGAGACTTTACAAAGTTTCAGATACAAAAGCTTACAGGGAATCTAAAGCATAATATTTCCACTTTTGTACTGTAGAACACAACTATTTCCTCGATTTACTACCTAATTCTATACCTTATATCTGATCACCTCCCTGCCTATTGAAGTCGCCTGGGTTATATCCCTGATTTCTTGTTTTTCAAAATCTCAGAGAACCTTAGAAATTCTGTTTAATACTATTTGGAAGTGCTATAACTGATTATATGCTTAAGCTGTGGATATATATTCCAGGCCTCCTAAGCAAAGACCCATGGAGTAATTACTGAGTCATTCATTTTCATGATTTAGCTACATGGAATGATATGGATTCCTTTCATCCTCTTTATATCCATTTTACAAAGTCTCAAATTTGTTTTTTTCTACCTAATGGGAAAGAATGAAAATTGCTTGAACACATTTTGGGTCAGATCATAGAATTTTGTATTAGAAATAGATGTGTGGAAGAAAAGTGCTGTCTCATATCTGGGTATCAGAGACCAATGTATGTATCCAGGTTTCCCCCAAAACTTGTAAGACTCATCTAAGAAACTGCTTTGAACCAAGACTAAGGGAAGTGAAAAGTGTCCAGGCTCTGCCTCATTTAACTCTGAGAAAACATCTCTTGATGGATGTAGCCGTGTTTGTTTCATATCCCATCTGGCATTCATTAATTACTGGGAATATTAATGATGACTCAAAAGTCATTTTGCAAAACAATAAAGTGGAAGTTGCTCCTCAGAATATTTAATGCTCTAGACTTTCATTTTATTTCTCCAGTTTTGAACAGGTGTGTCTATTGTGCTTTTTGCCATTCGTCTCATATGACTGATTCTCATTCTTACAACTTTCACAACTTCATGCTAAAAGACTAAAAAGGTGCCTAATTAAATTTGTGCTTGAAAATTAAAGAGTTTCCTCAAGCAAGTACAGATGGAGCAAATGTAACTGAATGAGGAACATAGCACATCACTGAGCTTTTATATAGTGATGGAATTATAAGAGCAACATATTAGTAGAATATCTTAATAGTAGTCTAATAATGTAGGTGTTTTGTTTTGTTTTGTTTTGCTTTATTTTGGCCCATCTGAAAATGTAATTGTTTTGAAGTCTTCAGATTAATATTCAACTCAAAGAGGAATGTATAAACATTTATTCCTAACATAGAGACTTTAATTAGGGACATCACATGTGCCATTTTGCCTGAGGACAGTTGTTAAAATCTTAAAGCACATGCTATTGGGGTTTCCATCTATAAAACCTTGGGGTCAGGTTCAAGTGCATATCAAAGGTGTTTCCCAATGCAAGGATGTGGGTTTTTCTCTATAAGACCTTCCTTTTGGCTGAAAAGAGAGGCAAGTGATACATGTATAGTTATTAGACTTCTGAGAGTGGTTCTCTGATAATAAAAGATGGAAGCTGAAGAATAAACAACCCAATTTCCTTTCTTCTTGGGCAATAACTCTGAGGTATGTTCTAGATTGATTTTTCAGTTTCTCAGTGGAATTGAGGTCCAGTGTGTCTCCATTATTTGATTTCTTCATGTCCTTGTCTAGTTTCTCATTCTCCCACTGCTGATTCCCGGGATAACTCCCCTAATACATGGCTTGCCTTCAAGTTCTTGACTCCATGCATGCAGAAAGACTCTCAAAACATGTTTTCTGTCCCTGGGTAATTTTGAAAAGAGTTTCTTGTGTCTCAAAACTTTTCAACCTGGACTATAATATACAATCCTCCTACTCATTAGGTATCATAATATATCATTGTTGGACTCATCCAAACTGCAGAAAACTTTGCTGTTTTTATTTCACGATTTCATTTTGAACCAAAAGTTCTAAGTAATCCCTCACCCCCTCTTATTGCAATTTTCTAGGAGATGGCTAATTGGAGTATTCTAGTCCCTCTAGACATCTCCAGGAAGTCAACTCATTCCTCCCACAAAATGTTCTCATAACATTTTATTCATCTATTACAGAATTTAGCATACTACATTACAATGACAATTTGCAAATCTACCTCTCCTACTTCATTGTAAACTCCTCTATATCTAAGGACATTGGTTTATTTATCTTTTTCTAGAGTATAACTTAGTATCTGGTGTGTTTAAGTGACAGTCATTCAATGAATGAATGAGTGAATTGCATATATAAATTTTTGAATCTATTCCCTTTGGAAATGAAGTTTGGACTTTTCGTTTAGGGAAAGAGTATTTACTGGACAATCAAGCCACATGGCCCTGCCATATGCCCAGCTATTTTTGCACGAAGAGTGTTTTATAAATAACTGTGGCTCGTGTATTAAGACTTTTCCTCTTATTCTTAACTCATTAGGTCAGGAATTAACTTGAAGAAAAGGCAGCCTGTAAAAGGCACTAAAGTCATCATTTGCTAATAAAATATCTTGGGGTAAAACCCTTCCCAGTAGGATTGTTCACTATTTCTGTGATGGACAGTCTCAGTTTCATTCTTGTGGAAATGAATTCCTAGGTACAGAGGGAAGGCGATACATATGCCTATAATGTGACTCTTGAAGATCCTGAGACAGTCTCTAGTTTTCCATAAGACTTGCCATACATTCCAACTTTAGAAATGCTGAATGTCTGAAAAAATTATCTGGAAGAAACTTTGAAGCAATAATGCCAGTCTACATCCATGAGTATCTCTGAAAAGTCTGTATCACCAAATGCAACATATTTGTACCTCTTGCTTATAGCTTTAAAAATCTAAACAGGGCCTCCCTGGTGGCGCAAGGGGTTAAACATAGCACTATGAAGCTAACCAGAGCCACTGCAGCCTGAGTTTGATACCTGGCCAGGGATATTCCCACATGGCACAGCAGACCTTTCCTGTCTTGCCTATTGCTTCCCTCAGCAGTGTACTTCAGTCCATCTGCCTGCTCTGCTCCCCACTCTGTCTCTGGTGAATCCTCTCACCACTCCACACCTCTGGCCCACACCCCAGCTTGTATGCATAAATAAATAAATCTTTTTTAAAAAATCTAAACAAATACAGATATAGGACTGGAAAAATGAATTGTTCTAAAGTCATATATCCTGTGTAAAACTGAGTGAGGAACAGGGGAAGGAAGATTATGCACTAAAATATATTCTCTCAGCCTCCTTGGATTTCTGATTTGACATCTGACTAATAGAACTCTCAAATGTGTCATTTCATATCTTCAGTGTCTTGATGCCCATGCTTTAATGTATTAATGATTCTCTTCCTAGCAAGTTTTGGGAATATGGCATGGACCCCAGCATCCAGAGCACCTCTAAAGATCAAAACAGAATGACCAAGAGAGGAAGTCACCATGCAACATAATATTCCATCTGGGCAAGTGACCAGATCTATAGCCCTGTCCTGGGACATGCAGAGTTGGGATACTTCTCCAGACTACCTGGGGCTTAATGATATCTGTGATAACATTTTCTATTACAATAGCAAAGCAGAAATTATCCTCTTTGAAACTCAACTTTCTCAAATAAGAAATGACTTCAGAAGTCATCTATGCCAAACTTTGCCAAGATAAACGGGAAAAATGATAATTTAAAGCTAAAACTCAACAAACAGAATTTGATATAAAAAACATTCTAACTATATTTCGTATTGTAATATTTTTCAAGTAGCATATTTTTGTTATGTCATTACACTTGCTACTCAATAAATCTATTGGGTATGAGCATTAAGCAAAACAATGAGATACAGGAGGGTAAGCCATTCTATTAGTAATTGACTAAGTCAGTACATAAGCTCTTGGCTCTCTCAGTAACATTATCAGCAAGTGTAACCCTTGCTGGTCTTCCCCATTCTCTTCAGAGGACCACCCTTTCCTTAATCTGTTTTCCTAGTATATAGGAATGAACACATGTTCCAAGTCTGGCCAACCATTCTATCTCTTTTGTTCCAAGAGATACATTAGTTTTATTTTAGCGTTTGTTTTTAACTTGTTATTATTATTTTTTTATATTCAGATGTGGAAAGAATGAAGTCATTTTTCTACTAGGGTTATTTAACTGGTGGTATGTTTCTGGGAGCTGTTAGAAAGTGCCACCCATTCCTTTGGAGGAAATACATCTTCAATGTGATAGTTTAAGCAAAATACACATGTATAAGATTTGAATTCTAGTGTCAGTTTGTGAGGTGAGGTCTTGCAGCTCTACCTCAAGACCCAGCATGCAGTTTTGATTCCTTCTATACCATAATGCTCCCAATTTTGTTCATTTGTTTAGCTGTTTTGGATTGTATTTTTTGCCCTTGCAACATTTAACTTATTATAAAGATAAATAAGGTGAACTTGTTAATGGTCAAACTGCTTCTTGAAGTCAAGACTCCTGAATATTGCTCTCCATCAGCCAGTCTCAGAAACACAATGCAACTCTTGATAAGTAAAATGCTTCTCTTTGAACATGGGTATTCAAAAATCTTATTTAACATTGCAAGCATGTAAAAAAAAAAGTATAATGAAGCTCGCTTTTTCTCTTCAGTCTTACTTAAGGAACCAAGAAATTAAAGACACTCAGTAAAATGCAGATAATCCTATTTTGTACCTATTTAAACCTTCATAAAATCTCTTGATTACTGGAAGGGATCATCGCCTCTAAAGAACCATTGACTTAAGGAGGGATTGAATGGATAGCAGAATGTAGGAATCTTGGTAATAAGTCTGTTCATGTCCAAAATATTAAAACTTACTTTTTAAAGACACAATTAAAAAAAAAACCTGTTAGTTGTGAATTTGGAAAATAGAATCTTTATGTTAGCAACCACATGCTGATGGATTGTTGAACAGAAAGCCCTGGAACTGGAATCTGACCTTACTAATTTAGAAAATACTGATTTAATCTGACAGACATATTGCGTTAGTACTGTGCTAGATCCTAGAAATACAACAGTGCACAAGTGTGCCATAGTCCGTAATGTCTTAGAGCTGTTAGTTTGATGGGAAAAAAGGCAGTTAAGACAAGTAAGAATGATGTTGTTTGGAGAGAGTTATGACAGAGAAGTTCAAGAAGCAAAGGAAATTACAGCGGAAATCTGACTAACCTATATGAAAGGACTTATTTTCAAAATTGATGTTCAGTCTAAGAGTGTGGGGATAAAGAGGATAAGCCACATGAAGGTGGCTGTAAGAAGTATTTTAAGCAGTAAGAATAGGATATGTGAAGGATAAGTCAAGAGAGAGCACTGACCTCTGGTGGAAATATAATTTGTACATTATGGTTTGCATATAATGAAGTTATAAGGGGAGACAGTGAAGAGAAGGAGCTAGCATTAGTAGTAGAATAAACAGCTATAAAATTAGAAACATAAAATGATTTACAAATGCAAAAAATGTTAAACACACAGAATTGAATATAATAATAATATTTCAAAGTCCGGGAAAAAATATTGAATCAATTAAAGACTCCAGGTTCTCATAGCAGAGTCAACTTTTAACACCAAGGTTTGCCTCCCCAGTTACCATTATTATTTCTAGGAGGGTCTTATAAATTTGCTTAAGGAATTTAGATTTTGTGTCTGGAGTTTCCTTAAGATAACTATATATACATACACATACATAATCTACTTATTTAATAAATACTTACTAAGTTTCTACAAGGTGAGAGGCACTATAGGGAAATTAGTTTTGTAATAGAGAAAAAACTAGGTATAGCTTCTTTCTTCGTAAAAATTTTACAGAAGGTGGGCCAACCTGGTGTTGCAAGGGGTTAAGCCTTAGCACTATGAAGCTATCACCAGCCACTGCAGGACCAGCGAACTTCCCACATGGCACAGCAGACCTCTCCTGTCTCTGTCTTGCCCGCTGCTCCCCTCAGCAGTGTATTTCAGTAGATCCACCTGTTCTGCTCCCCACTCTGTCTATGGTGAATCCTCTCACCCCCACCCCCACACCTCTGGCCTATATCCTGGCTCTTGTATGCATAAATAATTAAATCTTAAAAAAATTTATAGAAGATGGAGAAATGGACAATAAACAAGAAACAAACAAATATGTGACACAGCTTATTATCAATACAGTGAAGGAAGCAACCTTTGTACAGTGAGAGAAGATATCACTTAAGCCAAAAAGATAAGGTAATATGAGAGGTTCTTCTGAGGAAATTTAATTAATGCTGATAAATGAAGAATAATAAGAAGGCAGTCACATGAAAAGTGAGGTGAAGAAGATTTTAGGTGAATGTGACAGGGTCTTGGCTCTGAGCTACAGTGAAGAGTTAGTGAGGCATGTTCACATATGGAGGTGTGAAGTTGTACTCCCAAAATGTTATAGTTACCAAGAAAAAGTTAAGCAAATCAGTAAAATGTAATAACTAAATAGATAGAGAGGCAGGCAGGAAGAAAATCAGGGAATACACATTCCCAGAGGTGCAAATAGTTTTTGAAGGGAGTGGATGTTTGTTTGGAATTCTCAAGACAATCCCTGGGGTCAGTGATTCTCTAGCAGAACTGGCGGATTTTAGCATTTAGTTGAACACATGGGCATCACTTATTACAGTAAATGGATACAAAAGAAAATCAGCAAAGGATAAAGGTATATGAATGAAGCTCAGATGAAACCAGACACAAGTTTCCAATGTCTTTATCCAGGAGGAGTCACGCAGGTCATACTGATTCTGCCAGCAGCAAACTGTGATAACATAAGTGATATATTGCCACCCAGCCAAGCTCATTAGTGATTCAATGAGCAGAGATTTTACAGGGGCTTGTCATGTAGTCACCCTCTGCCTGGCACATATCAAAATTCGGGACTCCCTGAGGGAAAGCACATATTCAGTATAGACCATAGTGTTTGGACACATAGTTTAGGTATGGGGGCCATTCCCAGCTCTGGCAATGGAACAACCTTCCTGAAACCCAAGGTTCCAAATGCTTCTGAAGGACCAAACTTGCAAATGAGCATTTACAAGAACAGGCAGTCAGACTTGCTTTGTCAATTCTTTTCTTCACAGTGTTAGTGTCAAAGTGTACGACACTGTTTCTGAGGGTAAGAGCTAGAGGAGAAGTGAAAAGTCTGATTAAATTGTGAAGCAGAGTTACTGGAGACTTTGGCAAAGGAGACTGTGTAGGGCAATGTAAGCTTATTGGCCATGGGTAGAGGCAGAAACAAAGGTTAAAACACTGACTGTTATAAAGGGCATCAGTGTATAAAATTCTTTCAAGAAGACTTGGTTGAAAAGAGGAGCAGAGTGTAGTAGTAGAAGTGAATATACGATTAGTGTTTTGTATTAATTGTTTTTAAATAGGGAAGTCTGCAGCATGTTGAAAAGCTGGTTTGCTCAGTTAGCAGAGAGAGAGAGAGATTGAAACTTTCAAAAATAAAGAAATAATTAAAAGAATGAAAAATCTCAGTAGACAACTGAGTTACCAGGAAGACTGGTCTTAACTGCAGAGGCAAGGCAGAACACACAGGTTTAAGGGCAGGGGGATTTTCAATTCTTATTAGAAGTTGAAGTAGTTTGCTTCTACAATAAAAACAAATACTGGACAATTATATGGCAGACACATTTGATAATGTAAAAGGGGAGAAACACTATACTACTAAAAAAATTAACAAGGATATAAGAAAATGGCATGTCATTAAAAAAGATATAAACTAATAAACCAGGAGACGTCAAAAAGCACCATGGAGGTTCTGAGGTTTAGAGGGAGGGGAGAGGGAAAGGGACAGGGGGATATAAGGGACAGTGGTAGAAAAAACAATAAAATTTTTAAAATAAAATTAAACATTAAAAAGAGAGCTAAAGAATGCAAAGCACTTCGGGAATACCTGGAACTTAAAACTGTTCAACAAGTGTTAGCTATTGTTTTTAGAGTATATTAGGTGTTGTACTAAAAAAAAAAAAAATCCCTGATATGTTTTCCCGATTTGGTAATATAATCTGTTCAGTGGTGTGCTTATGCCAGTTTTACCTCAAGAAAGAAGGGTGAATGTCATCAAGGAGAAGAAAAGCCCACAGCACTGCAGCTTTTCCAGTATCATTCTAAAAAAATATGGTCTATTTCACTTGTTGAGGAAAAAATACATTCTTAGGTAATTGTCCAAATAAACTAGCATAGTATTTTAAGCACAATGAATATAAATCTCTACATGAACAGAAAACATGTTTTATTTATGTGAATCCAATATTTAAAAAAGAAAAATATGGATGTCAAAAATAAAATAACAGTTCAATTTAGAAGAAGGGAAACAAATAAATGACCTTAAACATGTAAACCATTTGTAAATGCATCATCAATTTCTGCAGAGTGGATGAATATATATCATTTTAATACTAAAGAAAAAAAATATTACTTTATTAAAACACTGTAAAATGATAGAAATGACTTCCCTATTTTAAGACTATGACATTCTTTAAAAAAAAGAATAAGACATAAAAATAAATGGGAACATCTGCCCTTTTTTTGTGAGCTGTCCATCCATATCTCTTGTCCTTTCCCTCTAATTTTTTCTCTTAAAAAAAGAAATAGTTTGCTTCTAGTATTATAGATTTACTCAAAGAAATATGACTCTAGATTTACCACTGTGAGTCATATAGTAGTAGGTATTCGAAGAGCAAAGAAAATTAGAAGGGATTGAACAGAATAATGCAAAAGTGATAGGGACTCTGACCACAAATTATAAATGAAATGACTGCCTAGGTTGGTGATTTCTTCAGAGAACATTGAGAAGGAAAAAGTTTGTAGTGGCGGTAGTGAGAGATGCTATTATTTAACCTAGCAAACCATATGAATTTCATGTGGCACTAGACGTGGTAACAGAGGTGGATACAGGGAAGTCCCAGAAGGGTTAAAGTATACAGAAAGGAAGTAAATTTTTCAGATTCAAAAGGGATTCATTCTGACTTTACTTTTTAGTCTTTCACCCAAGAACAGGTGATGGATCCATCAGATCAATTTTTTCCAAGCAGTATTTATTAAGCGCTTATTATGTGCCAAACACATGGTCTGGATAATAGAGATGGACAATAGAGGTAGTTGTTTTTATGATGAAAAATAACAATAGTTTAATTTACCATAGCATAAAAGTGATAGATCAAAACAAAAAGTGATAAAGTCATTCATTATTTGCTCTCTCAATAATTTTACAATGTTTGGAACTAGTGTGATATTTTCCAGGAGTTCCCTTCTGATTGTACAAAATACTCGAACCTTACATAAGTCAGGTCTTGTTTATTTAACTTGTCTTATTTTATTGTAATTATCTTAGTAATTGTTATTTCCTTACTCTGCAGCCATTCAAGTTTTATTTGTTGGGTTTGTTACAGATAGTGTACACTATAGGAGCAATGTAACAAGTTGCTATTTCACTGTTTTAATAACTCCATGTTTTAAGGAGGTATCTGAGTGATACATAGCCCAGAATTTAGGAGACAACTGAGATGAATCTGAAAATGAAGATCTAGAATTCGCTAAAAATGCCACAATACTTTGGCAGTCTAGACTGACAGAACAAAAGCTATTTTAAACATTCATTTTGTAGTGATATTATTCTTGAATATGTAGGCATATTCTGATGAAAGCATTTCCTTTTTAAATTGAGGGAACGTACTGAGTATAAAAATAAAATGAAAGAGTAGGATGCCATTTGTATTTCTCATTCAATCTGAGCAATCCCCCCACCAAAGAAATACTCTAAAATCAGATGTGTTAAAAATTCATATGGGAGAAATAAATACATCTACAATGACACTACATTTATCCATTTGGCTGGCATCCTAAGAAGTAGACTGTCATATCTATCACATTGTATTTAGTAAATATGTTCCTAAACATTGTAATGCAACAACTATATATTTAGTACTACTGTACACCCAGAGCAATGCTAACACCTATGGATGATAGACATTAGCATCCTCAATCTCCTACAAGACAGAATCGAACTAGCGAAAAATGAAATGTGTGGCATTTTTGATGAGTGGAAGACAATTAGAATAAGCCCTGAATAAGTAACTCAAGTAGGGAGTAGTTATTCTAGTCTGTGAGACATGTTACTACTTTAAGAATAGCTGCAGAATAAACTCTATCATGTCAGAGCTATTTCCTTCTCTGACTTCAACATCATTCATTCCCCCACATGAAACTTCCGGACTAGAACACACAGATTAGTTAATGTTACCCAAGACTCCACCCTGGTTTGATGCTTCCATGATGTGCACTTGCTACTCCTTCTGCCTAGAAAGTTGTACAGAAATCTTCACCTTACCTTGACCTCCAAATTCTAACTATTCAAGAGCAACTCAAACATGACTTCCTCTGTGATATCTTTCAGACGTTTATTTGACTAGATTAGGGAAGTCCTTTTAGTGTTGCTAAAATATTTTCATTTACCTCTGTCTTAGAACACAGTGTCCAGAAATTGCCTCCTCCTTGATCATCTGTAAGTTCCTCAAAGGTCACATATTCTTGGTAGGCATCAGTATGAATGGGAACCACCACCAGTCATTAGAATGATGTCTGGCACATAAAAATTGTCACATGATTAAGTGAAAGGGCCTATTTGGTAAGAAGAATATTCTAATTAAGTGAGATACTAATGTCAATTGTTTCAGAAAATTACAACAAATACAAGATAGACAAAGCAGGATGATTTCCTCAAGGGATGGAGAAAAGATAGATTTCATTATAATGAGTAAAACCAGGATGTATGGAAAAAATACAATGAAATATTAACTGTGAATAACCTACATAAAACAGAATTTTGTGGATGTGTTGCTACTGTATGCTAAACATTCCTGATTTGTTATTGCCTCAAATAACCTAATCAAATACTATGATAGCTTATAAGCACTTTTTACTTGAAATTGTCTAACTTCTATCATAGTTGCTCTAATTCGATCTTTTTTTTTTGGATTTTGGAAAACTGTTTAATAGGGAGGAAAACATTTAAGACAACTTCTATTGAATTTTGTACACATAGAAAACTAACATAAAGCAGGAACAGATAACAAATTTTATTAAGAAAGTTAAATTATAATTTTAAGATCATTTTGAGACCTAGATATCTTCACAAGGACAAACTCTGCATAGATATATATGTTAGTAATCTTGAAAGTATGTGTAATTATATATTTTTTTCTGATTACATTATTTTGTGTTGTGTTTATTATTTTTTTTTAAATAATGTCAGCACATAATGGCGTTAAAAGTAATGAAAAAAAGCCATTATGCCATTGCAATTTCCAATTACCTCATAGGTAATTATGTTTGTGTTTTCAGATTTCTGTTGGTGAACAACATTTTAATGATACAGATATGAGTCAACTACTTGATTTATCAACTCAGGAGAATTTTCTTTTATTCAGCTTTTGAAGATTGAAAATGCAGTACACTTATACTACGAACCACCACATTTTTATTTTTATTCTGAGTTTTGAGTTATATTGTTATTATTTCTACAGAACTAAATGTAAGTAAAAAGTCTGGACCAATGCTTTTGTTTATTAACATAAAGTTAATATCCATAAACTTTAAAACTAAAAATAAGGGATTTCATATTCCCACAATTAACCTATTCTACTCCCTACCTCTTTCCTCCTGTGTCATTACTGGAATATCAAGATTTATGAAATATACTTTAATGTATAAAATGATAATTCATTCAGATAACACAAAAGTTTAAAATTTGAAAATCTAAATGCCAATAGTATTAATGTTTTGATTATCCAAATGCTATTCCCTTTAGAAGCAAGTATGCATGAACCCATAGACCCACAGGAATAAATAAAATTTGACATTATGTACAATATGCTGATGAAAAGAGAACGTTTTCAGCATTAGACAAAATAAGTACCTTTTAAAATTTTCTGTCAGTTGTTTAAAACATGCCACATTTCCCTTTGCTTTATACTCTGAGCATTAACTTCATGTACAACTACTGCTTTGTTTAGGCGATTGTTTCCAATCACCTCTCCATGCCCTTGTTTAGAAGAAACTATGCTTTGTTATGACAACCAAAATCCTCCACCTTTTAAGTCATACTATTTGATGAATAAGGCTACTATCATCTTTTAGTCATTCTTGTTACACTCTTTTCTTTATTTCCACAATAGATTAGACTCTATGATTAGAAAATCATAGAAGCAGATCTTAGTGCTGGAGCAAGGATATTGTGGACACAGTCACAGTGAATCCATTCAGTAGGTATGAACATTAAGCATGTGGGGTCATTTGTTACATTAGCAATATTAGCCTGTTCTTATTGAACAGGTTTATTATGCATAGTTGATTTTTTCCCATAATTTTGAAATACTAATTTTTTAAATTACTATCCTAGCACAGTGATTTTTATGAAATATTTAAAAAAAAACAATTTCATCAAAGTAATATTTACTGTTGAAATATGAAATATTCTCTTATTCCTTCAGGTAAGCTCAGGGTCTTCCAAGCCTAAAGGTATTATGAACTTTCACATGGAAGTATTTAGAGTTCAACCTCATTTCACTCATACTTCAATTAAATAGTTTTCTTTTTAGTTATAGTAAATTTTCTTCTCTTCCTCCTACTTCATTAATTTTCCTCCATAATTAGTTTTCATCTTTCTTAATTAAATTTCAATTTGGACTGAAGTCTTCCAGCTCTTAAATCACAATATTAGGGACCTCCCTGGTGGAGCAGCGGTTATGCGCTGTGCTGTGGAGCTGTCGGCAGCGGCAACCGAGTTCAACCCCCTGGGAGATTCCCACATCAGGAGGCAGACCTCTCCTGCCTCGCCTGCTGCCTCCCTCAGCGGTGTATTTCCGTTAATCTGCCTGTTCTGCTCCCCACTCTGTCTCTGGTGAACCCTCTCGCTGTCCCACACCTCTGGCCTGTACCCTAGCTTGTATGTATAAATAAATAAATCTTTAAAAAAAAATCATAATATTGGATAATCATAATATTGATTCTTATATAATCTTCTAAGTTTTTATCTCTAATTTCCATCCCATAACTTTAACTTTCAATTTAATTGGAACTGATATAAATTACAGTTTATACAAATTATTCAATCATAAGTTAGTCTTTTGGCTACAGTTCTGTGTCTCTTCTTCAAGTGTATTTCTCATCTTTTTATTTAGTCAGTTATGTTAAAGTACTCTCTCTTTTTTTTTTTAAAGATTTATTTTTTATTTATACATACAAGCTGGGGTACAGGTCAGAGGCATGGGACAGCGAGAGGGCTCACCAGAGACAGAGCGGGGAGCAGAACAGGCAGATCAGAAATACACTGCTAAGGGGAGCAGCGGGCGAGGCAGGAGAGGTCTGCCGCGACATGTGGGATTCTCCCCGGCCGGGCGTCGAACTAGCGTCGCTGCTGCTGACAGCTCCACAGCGCAGTGCTTAACCGCTGCGCCACCGGGGAGGCCCAAAGTACTCTCTTACAATGCTCTTTTATACCAGAAGTCCTTTTATAATGAAATAAATATCTTCACAAACGCTTTAGAAATAAAAGTGAATTTTTAAAAAGTTATTTCATCTTCATTGAATTTTTTAAAGATTTATTTTTATTTATTTATGCATACAAGAACTGGGGGTTAGGCCAGAGGCGTGTGTGGGAGTGAGAGGATTCATCAGAGACAGAGTGGGGAGCAGAACAGACAGATTGACTGAAATACACTGCTGAGGGGAGCAGTGGGAGAGACAGAAGGGAGAGACAGAAGTCTGATGTGCCATGTAGGTCAGCTCCCTGACTGGGGATTGAACTCATGCTGCAGTGGCTGCCTATAGCTTCATAGTGCTGAGACTTAACCTGTTGTGCCACCAGGGAGGACACCTCATCTTCAATGAATTTTTTCTGTTTTTTCCTTGATCACTTGAGCAGTGTATTCATTTTGCTGCTTCTCTATCAAGCAGTTTGTTTTCCTCAAACACTTAATTGTCTTTGATTTTCTGTCATATTTGTGAGTAAACAATGTGGTAGATGACAATAAATAATGGGATAGTTGATCTAAGCTTCTTCTGACAATCTGACATATGGTTTTTATTTCAAAAAACAATCCTGGCATATACATATGTTGAGGTGTCAAGCTGTACACTTGACTCTGATACTGCTGTAAATCAATGGAACCTCAATAATACACACATACACACACACACAATATAAAAGGTATCCCATTAAAATTTTATTTTTTAATTTCTTATAAAATGCTACTGATATTTTTTAATATAAAATTACTTAAAATGTGAAAAGAAAACCTAAATAAAATACAAACAAACATCCTTGAAATTGAAGCACTAACCAGAAGTCTACACAATCTGCGCTTTTAGGTTTTCTAATCGGGTGCACATTTAGAAATAGGCGGACAGTGACTTTTCTTTCTCTCTAAGGAATTCAATCTTGCATGGATAGAGTGTTAAAATTCTTTAGGAAACTGGGGCCTCCCTGGTGGTGCAATGGGTTAAGTCTCAGCACTGTGAAGCTATTCAGAGTCACTGCAGCACAAGTTTGATACCCAGCGAGAGCTTCCCAGATGGCACAGCAGACCCTTCTTGCCTCGCCAGCTGCTCCCCTCAGCAATTCACCTGTTCTGCTCCCCACTCTCTCTGGTGAATTCTCTCACCATCCCCCATACCTCTGGCCTATACCCCAGTTCTTGTATGCATAAATAAATAAATCTTAGAAAAAATTATTTAGGAGACTATTTTCCAGTTTTAGCAAGGGAAGCAAACTCTGAAAAGGGAAGCTTTCTCATTCTTGGTATTTGTAGGCATATTTGAATTACATTAAAAACTTCAAAATTAATTATGCAGATTATTTCCTTTCATCTTTCCCTACATACTGATTTTGAACCTGAAGTCTTTTCAGTGTTCTATCAGGTAACATAGCTCATATTTCTAATATCTTTTTTTTGCATCTTTTTCTCTTTTTTTGTTTTATATCTCAATGTGGTCCCACCCACTTTCCCAAAATATCTGACTTGAGATATTCTTCCCATTCTTAGTGCTACTAGAGAATTATTTCATTTTGTACTTTCTTACACTAATTTCAAAGATATTTTCACATCTACATATCTTAGCCTGCCCTCTTGGTCAGGAAGGACCAAATTTATTTTTCTATATATTGACTAATACTATAAATATGCTCCTTATTTGATGCAAATTTTAAATGATATTAAGACATTTAGGTAAGAATGACACAAGAGGGCAAAGAAAGAGGACTAAATATTGGTTGATCACTGATTAAGTGTATAAGGATATACAAAGGGGGCATAAGCTGTATAACTAATAATTTTTAGAGTCAACTCTTAATATGTCTATTTCCAAGTCATCTACTAGTTCCTTCATAGCATGTTGAATGACTTTGAAAGAATGGTTTAGACAGTAAGCTAAAACACTGCACGATGCTTTTATCTCATAGATCTTTAAAATAAGATACTAACACAAGAAATAGTAAATCTTACTTACTTGAAATGTCCAAACTCAAAGAAATCCTACATTAAGCAAAGATTTTTAAATTCATTTTATCAGTGAGATAGGTGGTGGGGTGTATATTGCCCTGCTTTCCAGTGACATATATTTTTCTTCTCTATAGTTAGATCGTTCAGAGATAGTGACAAAGAAGTAAATATTAGAGTTCTTCAATGTCAAATCAAGGCCAGAACATTGATGCCTACAGATTGAGACAGAGTTCATAAAAGGAGGTAAGCCTAATCCAGTCTCTTTCACTGTCTCCTCCTCACCAACAAAATGTTAGAAAAACTAACGTTAGGAAGCTGAAGTGTCAGACTCTTCATTCAGTCAAGAAACAGTCTGTTTTTTTCCCAATGAGTTAGGGTACATGTGATGGCACTATCAGTGTATGCCAGACATTGTGAACTTTTTGTCAGTGGCTTGATGGATTTTTTTTCATTCCTTCAAATATTTTGAAGCTTTGATCTGAGGTATAGTTAAATGACTTGTTTTATCCTTTTGAAATATGTTAGCTGGCATAGAATAACCTTTATTTGGGGGCTAAGTGATCTACTTCTAAGGTAGTACTCTTCTGAAGACCCCACTTGATGCAAATGTATTAGGAGAGATTTCCACCTTGGGTGGTGAAAACAGAAACAATTTCTGGCACTGTGGGAGTCCAGAGCAGTTTTCTTCCTATTACATTTTTTATGATTTTTTTTTGCTTAGTAGCTTGTTCACAAGCACTGATCAGTGCTAAGCTAGAGGCCCATGGAAAACCTTGTGAAGATCTTTAGAAATACCTTTTGTGAAACTATTTTGTCTCTGGTATTGGGTCCCACAATTTTAGTTTCCTTGGTCTCCGAATGTGTTTTCTTCAATTTAGAATGATTATTTGACTCCACTTATGATTCTCTTCCCCAAATTGTTACCTAAAAATTTTCTTCAGTCATTAAACCAGGACTATCATAGGGCTAACCTAGTTTGTATCCTTTCTCTCAGGGATCACTAAATTCATTACTCAGTGTCTGCATATTTTATTTATTTTGTAATTGTTTAAGCTGATTTTGTAGTTGTTAAGGTTCAGATGCTATAGCAAAATACCACAGACTGGGGGAATTAAACAACATTATTTCTTAGCATTCTGGAGATTAAGAAGTCCAAGATCAAGATGCTGGCCAAATTTTTGGTGAGGACTTTTGTAGCCTTCTCACTGTGTGCTCACAAGGTAGCGAGCATCAGGGCTTAGACATGCATTTCCTGGGAAGGGAGGTACACATTCATTCAGTTCATTCAGAGGGTAAAGTCAATCCCTGTTATGCTTTTATCTAGTAGTATTGCAATATTACATCATAAAAATTTCAGATGCACCTCATGAGAAATCAGCATCAGTGTATTTTCAATAAGTCTCCTATGATTTTTTGTTATTTTATGTCCACTTGAATATGGTGAAATAAACTAGTTGCTAATTAGATATGGATATAGCCAGCTCTACTTTTCATTTTCCCTATTTTAGGCTAGAATATGTCAGTCTAAAGATTAGAGTAAAAAAAAAAAAATTAAGGGATACTGAACATATTGTAAAAAAGAGCAGGTACTTGGAAGATGTCAAAAATCTAGATTGCTTTGACATTACATCCAAAAGTTTTAAATCCTGTGGATACAGTTTTACTTTACATAAGATGAAAGACATTTTATCATTCAGACTTCTCAAGTATTCACTCACACTTTAAATATATTTGAATATAAAAGACAGGAAAACAGTAAAATAGGTGTGGTAGTATATATACAGAAAACAGATCATTACAGGATGATTGGAAAATGAGGTCCCACTACTCAGTCAAATTGCTTGTGAGTAACTTAAGGGCCAAACAAAATAAAATATCAAACACCTTGGCGATCCACTGTGTGTAGCTAAGAAAGACCACAAAGGAAATGCAGGGTATTAGGTAGTCGGAAAAGTCATGACATATTTTTTCTTTGAATTTTAGCCATGTTGGATTTGAGAACTCAAACAGAATATTTAGGAAGTATTCAATGCACCAGGCACTCTGCCAAATAGTTAAGATAAATATCCATTTAACGGTTATAATTGTTCTATGAAGTAGAAAAGATTGTTATTCACACGCACACCCATTTTATTGGGAGAATGACTAATATTTAGAGAAACTGATTTGCTAATTATACCCCTCATCAAGCAAAACCCAAACAAAAAGTCTTTCTGATGCCAAAGCTGATAAACCACTGAATCAAAAGAAAAGTTGAAACAAAAGGCCAAATCTCAAGCTCGATCTGAGGGCAGCAACAGAGGATTTGAGCAATCCACCTAGGTCATGAGAGAAGAAGTTACTGATATAAACTGAAATTGTTCGAAGAGAACATCTAGAAGTCAAGAGAAAGATGGCTTTGAACCAGATATTGTGAGAGCCTTATTTGGGTAGAGAATGGGAAACTGGGTAGGAGTGAAATCGTGGAGGAGAGAAATCAGAAGACAGAAATGAGTCTGAGTCACAGAAAATAAGGAAAGAAATGTTAAGAAAAAGCCATAACCCACAGTGCAAACTGTTGCCATAGAGGAAGACAAGCAGAAGGTTTTCAGAAACTTTGGCAAAATAATGGCAAATATTTAAGAGGTGCTTGTTATTATGTCAGGAACTGTTTTAAGTACTTTATAATACTAATCATGTAATTATCACACATTTATTATTCCAAGTTACAAGTTGGAGGCCGATGCACAGAGAAGTAATACCCAGTTACTCAGCTTGTAAGGGGCAGAGCTGTGATGTAATGCTACCCAGCAAGTCTGACCCAAGCACCGACATCCTTCCCCATCAAGCTCAGGGCCAGGAGAATGGCCCCTGCTCTGACCAGACCAGCACGTCAGAAATGACTATGTGATACATTTTCCCATCTGCTATACAGCAGTCGCTTATGAGATAACCTGGCTCAGGGTTCTTCCTTTCCTGAGAATAAAAATATAATTCTAGAGAACTGGGGAGCAGGAAGAACGAGCTGGCTGGTGCTGCCATGGCAACAGTGCAGCTTCTGTGGCCCTGGGCACCCTCTAGATCTTGACAAGCAAACCGAGGCCTTAAAGAACACCGTTTCTGTGGGGACTTCTTTACCTACCTGCTACTTTCTTTATACCATCATCTCCCCAAGACAGAGGCCAGTGGAACTACAAGTTTGCTTAAGTAGGATAAGAGGGGAAATTGGAGGGGAAAAAGGAATGTGAATCAGTTCCAAACAAGAGGAGGTCCGTTGTCAGGTATGAAGACCTGCTTCCTTATGCCCACGTCAGGCCCACACTGTTTGCTTTGTGACGTGCTATGTGACTCATGCTACACAGATGTTTGTCCTTAATCTTACCAAATGGCAGAGAGGTAGCTGCTGACATCAGCGGAAAGGAAAGACTATAGCCAACACTCACCAGTCCTCTGTCTTGACAAAGATTCCTTCCTTGACCAAATATGATTCAGGTGCCTCTGAGTCAGATCCTCCATGAGGCCTCAGTCTTGGCCTATAAAGACACTAAATGGATCGAACAGTTCTTTTATAAACTGCCTGCCCAAGAAAGTGCAAGGCTAATGAAACAATTTACCACTTGCTCCAGTGAAAACCCCTGAAAATGGGGCCTGTATCTTTGTGGGAGAGCAGAAGCCGAACTTCAGAAGTACCAATTAGCACAAACACCGATGGGTTTCACATGGACCAATCCCCTTCCAGTTTTCTGTAATTTTTCATTTCCCTCATTTTATGAGCCCCCCATCCACCCTTCACCATTTCCTATTCCTCCCTTTAAAACACTCTCTTACTTATGTACTAATTGAAATTGAATTCAGTTCTTGCTGAACTCTTTCCCCTATTTTGTCAATAGTTTTACAGATTAAAATCTGTACTTACCCTTTTAACTAGTGTCTAGTTTTGTCTTAGTCTCCACAAAAATACACTCTCTGATACCTTTAATTTCCCTATTCATTAATTCCCTTGAGAAGAGGCATTTTTTGTAAACTTTAAGATTGAAAAATTCAGACGTTTCCCTGGAAGGAATTGTATATTAGCCCTATTAGCAAAGTGGGAGTGAAACCAGCCTGGAGATTTTGAAAGTTCCAGAGAGGAAATAAGCTTAAATGAACTATTCCTACCATCTTGGAGACTCCAAGGCCTAAATTCTTCATCCCACATTTTACTGAGCATGTAACCTTCACAACCTCCCTATCTGCTTTCTACATATCATCCTACATTCTTTTGCCTCACCATTTTACTAATGAAGGTTCAACAAAGTTTCCAGTGATGGAGTACATGCAACAAGGAGAGACAGGCAGGCTAGAGAAGGGGGTGTCGGGGTAGTTGTTCTTCCCTGGTGGGCATGGGGGCATGGCGTGAGTCCTTGAAATAGGACTTGAAAGAACTGGAAGGAACTCTGTATCAGTGGTTCTAGTACGACGCTGCATATTGGAAAAAACACAAGATCCTTGAAAACTATTTCTAGCTCTCACACCCAGATATACCCATTAAAGTAGGAGGGGAAAGGCATCCCAATTTTGAAAAGTTCCCCAGGTGACTCTAATGTGCAGCAAAGCTTGGTGACCACTAGTCTATATCACCCTTAGCTCCCTAAGCAACTACAATTTGAACAGTCTTATAAATCTTTCAAACTCTTATGGTTGTAATTCTTAGTGATAAAAGGATTTAATAATAATAGCAGCAGGTTCATTGAGTTTTCCAGAGGTAACAAATGTTTCATATTCATTAATTCATGTAACACTCCTGGGGTAAATAATATTTCTTCAGTTTTATAAATAGGCAATCTAGATGTCAAGTATTTTGTTTAATATGGTCCAAATATACAAAGTGAGTAATTAATGGGGGCAGGATCTGAACACAAGATTCACCCCTACACTAGTAAGTCATTAATGCTATACTATACTGCCTTTTCTGGGATCCCTTCTTCTAAATGTTTGAAAAGTAGTTTTGAAGGCTCAACCTGGAGCCTGGTCAGAAATGGGTCTGGTTCAAGGAAGACTGAATCCAGCAAACACATTCACTCAAGTTCAAATGGTGGGTTTTTCTGTCAGGATCAAGAATGAGTCTTGTTCCAATGTTTCCTGACCTTCAAATCTCTTAACAAAAGTGGGCAACAGTCAGGTTTTTTCAACTGGGGTATGAGTTTAGAGAAAACACAGGCATCAGGTTAAATAAAAGAGCTCTGGGCCTCCCTGGTGGCACAAGGAGTTAATTCTCAGCACTATGAAGCTCTCCGCAGCCACTGCAGCATGAGTTCATGCTGGTCAGGGAGCTGACCCTCAGGTGCAACAGACCTCTCTTGTCTCACCCGCTGCTCCCCTCAGCAGTGTATTTCAGTAGATCTGCCTGTTCTGCTCCCCACTCTGTCTGGTGAATCCTCTCAACCCCCCCCCCCACCACCTCTGGCCTACCCCCCAGCTCTTGTATGCATAAATAAATAAATCTTTTAAAAAAAAAGAAATTAAAGAGCCCTAAAGGCCAGCATAAGCCCCAGGAGACAGGTACTAAATAACTCAGAAGGGATGGAGAAGGCAGATGTAAATCTGTTAATTCAGCAAGACTTAGTAGATAACAAATAGCAAACATGATGGAGATACAGCTTGATTCTAGAGCAAAGCATAAACTGGGCTTGAAGCAGGAAGAGGAGTTTGGTGGTCACACAGAATGTGATGACAGATTTCCTAACCATTGTTCTAATTCATTTTATGTGAATGTGAGAGGTGTATGCGTCCAGTACAAGCAGAAATTAATACTGGATACTGTGATGCACCCAGAGTGGAAAGATGTATTTGGGTAATGACAACTGTTGCACAAAACATTAGGCCTCTGTACCCCTGGAAAGATCGTGCAAAGGAAGCAAGTTATAGTGCTGCATCTGGGAATAACAGCAGTAAGACAGATCTGGGAAAACCTGAACCCAGAACTTCCTGGATTTGTGAGCGTGGGCAAGTCACATGAACTCTCTGAGCCTTCATTTCCTTATTGTTAAAAGTGAAGATGTAATTTGCTCCCATAAATTTGCTGTTGGATTAAGTAATATAATGACATAAATACCTTGCACATTTCTTGGCAAACAGCATAAATTTAACAAATAAAAGTGTCCTCTCCTCCTATGTCATCTTGTTCTTTTATCTCTGGAATAAAATCACATTCAAACATTTTTGTAATAGGCAGCAGGTTCAGTATCACTTAAATTTAAATATATTATAGGTGATTAGATGTAATAGTATATGTAAAAGTGTTTTGAAAATTATAAAGTACTAAATGACTCTAAGGTATCATTATTTTAATTACATAATTATACATGAACAGATCCTATCTCGTGGTTCTATTACCTCCTGCTGCTGACTCTCACATCTACATTTCTAGGACAAATCCCTGAAGATTCCTTTTCCTTGGGGGCACTCACAAACCTCCAGTTTGAACTTCCAAAAATAAACTAATCACTCTCCTTCTAAGTGCTGCTGCTTCTTACTCCACGCTTATGGAGTAAGTCAGGACAAAGTGACGCCCTATGTATTTATGTAAGGAGGGCCAAAAAGAATGTGGATCAAGGTGGTGGAGTGAGTTGAAGGAGAATGGCTGTGGAATCAGAAGTCATTATTTGAATTTTGGGGGAAGCAGAACAGTACAGGGGGGATATCATATCTTCTGGAACTTTCTGTCCAAATCCTATCCTCACACCCAATTAGCTGTATGACCTTAGACAAGCTACCCTATTTACTATGCCTTAGTTGCCTCACCTGTGAAATGGGGCCAGCAATAACACTGAGTACTTTATAGGATTGTGGCAATAATTACATGAGCTACACAATTAAATTACTTTCAATACTATGTTACCTGTCATTTGTATTATCTTGTTGCTTTGTAGCTATGTATTCTTGGGTAAACTTGGAGCCTATTAGTTCATCCGTGAAGTGGAATAACAACACTTGTAGGTTATTGAATGTGATGATGAAATGAGAAAATGAGTTGGAATCATTTATATCTTGGTTAGTCAGTATCAAGGAACATGGTGCAGTGAGCATAGATGCTTACTGAAGAGAGTCTCCTTTCTTCTCTTTTCAGTGGCAGGAGTGGTCATTTTATCTGAGCTTGGCTGTCTCCTACTGCTCTTTATTTGGATGCTCAGTCTGTCTCACCAGGAAATTAGTTCCCAGAATCCTGTGCAGACCAGCACTGTGGGAAAACACTCTCTCAGTCATATCATTGAGTTGATATGGGCTTTTCCCTGTCATTGTCCCTATCTTGTCAGTGAGGTAGTAAGTGATAATACTCTCTGATGTCTCTTATTTTTGTGAATTGTGTCTGCTGCTCGCTCAAAATTCAGGTGCTTTTCTAACTATGCCAACATGAACTTCAACTTCCTAAAACAGTAGTTCCTATGATGACTCATTCCAGTGTTTTTCCCATCGTTTTTATGCAAAGGTGGATTTGCCATGAAGTTAATGAGGCTTAATTCACTGAGAAGTGATCTAGCATCATGGTCATATGATAAAATGTTATTATAAAATTATCAAAAGTAAGCTATTTTAACCCTAATCAATACT
The DNA here is from genome assembly GCA_004024925.1 of Scalopus aquaticus. Lineage (NCBI taxonomy): Eukaryota > Metazoa > Chordata > Mammalia > Eulipotyphla > Talpidae > Scalopus > Scalopus aquaticus. Next base: position 86,026 of record PVIJ01002929.1, read on the forward strand.
GCCTAGTCTATCTGCTTTGGTTGGCCCTTGTTCACATACCCCTTTTGTCCAGAGGAGATGGAGGAATGACAGGAATTTCAGCTAAACATGCAATTCAATATAATTTCAATAAATAATTATAATGTTATTGTTAAATGCTTACTGTATGTCAGATAATGTCCTAAGAGTTTTACGTCTATTGACTTGCTTAACACACTATGCTGAGGGCAGTACTTGTGAGCAAGGTACCCCTGCCATCCACGTTTTATAAATGAGGTCATTAGGCCAGGATTCATTCAATAACATGCCAAGGTCACACAGTCAGTAAGTGCATTCTGGATTGAAAACCAGGCTGTCTAGCTTTAGAAAACACAATTCTAGCCAAAATAAAGTATGTATTTAGAGACAATCCTTGAACTTTTTTATTCCAAAGTCTATTTTCTTAGTTACAATGTTCAATTCCCTTTCCAATTACCGAACAAAAGGTTATTAAGCCTCAGCTGGAACCCCTGTATTGCTGGGGGGACTGGCTGCTTCTGGGGGGACTGAATGCAAGTTCATTCTATTTTTAGACAACTCTGTTGTTAAAAAATTCTTCTTTATATTGAGCTAAAACCCACTTCTCCATTACCTGTGTGAAGGGAGAAAATGTCACTGATTTGAAGGCCAGACAGGAGGGGAAAGGCCAGAGCGTCAAGTACTTTGAAGGCCTCAGCAGTTTCTAATGCTGAGGTGGAGCCTGAGTCTCTGGGAAATGCCCAGCTGTGAAGACACATCTCTACCCTGCACCTGGATGGCAGGTTTTCCAATGTCAATGTGGCAATTTACAGTTCTTTATACTGAATTGCAATTGGTGATTTCTTCTCATCGTTCCAATATAAATATATTTTTGTCTACATATTCTGACCTTTAGAATACTAACTACCTCTTTCAGCTGCCTGCATTCATTAGCACCTTTATTCAAGCTTCTGATAAGCTCCTAAGAAATGACTTACGGATGGTGTGCCTAAAAATTAGAATTGAAATTGTTGATCACCATTATAGTCTTCTTCCTAGTGATGGAACATTGGTCATCCTTGCCTCTGTTTCTCATCATGCATTATTCTGGGTCCTTCAGCAGCCAGATGACCATAGTGAAAATAGTAAAAGTCATAAAACTTGGAATGCTGTAGCCAGGATGTTTACTGGTTTTACACAGGAAAGGAACGGGTATTTTAGTTTCTGCTTAATGGAGAATCAATATTTAGCTATGATCTAATTGGAAAGTTCTCTTTACATGTGCAAAGAAAGAAAAATACCACGGCTCTTTAAAGCCTATCAATGCCATAGCTATAAGAAAAGCACAGCGATAACTGGGGAAACACAGAGCACATACATGAGGTCAAGACACAACAATACTGACCCAAGAAAGCACAAAGAGAAAACAGTCTTGACCACTGAATAACCCAAAGCAAGCAAACTGGCTATGCTCAGATGTTAATGGAGAAAGATCCACCTTAGAAAGAGCTAATAAAGGCTTTGTTACTTAAAATCTGAACTTTCAATGGCTGTAGTCATAGAGGAAACATTTCTGCAATTACAAAAAAAGATCATGATACAAGGATGCAATCAGCTCAGTCACCTGGCAAGGACCCAGAGGGGGGCAGCCCACAAAGGAAATGAGCAAGTTCCACTCAGACAAAGAAGGAACTCGAAGCTAAACTAAAACAGAAGCCATATCCAACTGACCAAGAATATTATCAGATAATAATAAAGAATGAAACTTAATAATTTCCCACTTATAACTTTTAGTTCACTATATGTATTTATTCCAAATGACTTTTTAATAAACTACATATAGATTTCATTTTGAAATAGCCCACATGTTTTCCCATGAAGTACCCTATTATTAAAACTCAATAATAATAGCTCCCAATACTATGTCAGAGAGACACATGGTCTGAACTAATCCAGTCTCACATTTATGACTTTGAGGCTTGAAGTGGGCAGACCAGAGAAGGAATATTTTAAGAATGTTGTCTTAGGCAGCTTATTTTCACCATACTTCAGTATAAGTCCCTACAAAACTCATTTCCTAGATGGCTGATGTTTTGGGGCTAGCTGTCCATTCCAGTGCTATCGCCTATGCCAGGTTTCCTATCAAGTCCCAGTAGTATCCATGAGAGAAACTGTCAGTTGTCATAACAAAGACTGTTACAATCTTCACGTATTCAGTATGCATTCTCACTTAAAACGATGCTATTAGTTTAGTCCTTTCTGAATTCTCATAGTAACTCTGTTATGGATTTAATCATCCAAATTTCAAATTTACAGTTCAAAAATGTTAAGTTTCTTCTCTAAAGTCAGATCTTGGGGAAGCCTATATCTGTTTTGTGTCATGTAGTCATTTTCATGCTTTGTGCACTTCTTGGGTTTTACTACCAATTCCTTTCCAAGATTTTTTTTTTCCATGTAACACTTCCAGCGCTGTGATTCTGTTTTTATGCCCTAGCTTTTATGGACTGCTGTGGGTGCACTACTCCACCTTCTCACGGCACCCTTCTGGAGCCACACAGGGTGCCACTGTCACCCATATTCCATTTGCCGGAACATTTAATTTATAGACCAGGTGTAGTGCATACAAGCAGCAGGGCAGGTGCGGGGGCTGGGTGGCCAGGAGTCTGGTAGGCCTCCCGGCCCCCAACAAATCTTTATTCTCTCTGGGCTCACTCTGATGTTCTCTCGTTGTCTCTTCCTCTTATAGTTGTTCTGCTCCCGCTCTCTGTGGCACAACACCCTCTGCGACACTGCCTTTATAGCTTCAGTTTCTTGGCTCAGGTGTGCCCACTTCCACATGCCCCCCACCATAATCCAGATGGGATCAGATACACCCTAGGAAGGGTAGAACTTGAGAAGGAGCAGGCATGAGTCTTGGGCCTCATGGGCACAGAATTCTGGATGCCTCATCATGGTCTGGGAGAGGATGGGCTGTTTCTGCGGACATGTCCCATGGGTCTGATGATTGCCTTATCTGATGGCAGGATGCATCCTGAAATTAGTCCTGAGTAAGATATGCTTAGACAGCAATACTGCCTGTGATTTCTCCATATCATGGCTTCTCTGCTTGAGAACCACTGAAATAATGAGGAATCACTGAGTCAAACACCAGACAAGTTTCTCTGAAATTTAAAGGTGTTTTAAAGCCAATTCCCTTCCCTTCTTTAGAATCTCTTCCTTCCAAGTATTCAGTTTTTTCCCTGCAAATATAAGTCATTCATACACTGTGAACATAACGTGAGAAATGATTCTTTAAAATATGTCACCTTTCCCAAGAGATATTATTTTAAAAGAGGCAGCAATTTAAACCAAAGGAATGAATTTTCTAATGATGGAATTTCTACCAACAGTGGAAATATTTTGGGGGACAGGGATTTTCTTGATATAAATCTGTATTAGGCTAGGAATTACCACCCCAATGCTAGCTTACAACAGAATTTATTTTCTCAGAGTTATGGAGAGTAGGAATCTGAAATCAAGGTGTTAGCAGAGCCCTGCTCCCTCTAAAGACTCTCCAAAAAGAATATTTTCCTGTGTTTCCCAAACTCTGGTGGCTCCATGCATTTTTTTTTAAAGATTTATTTATGCATACAAGCTGGGGTACAAGCCAGAGGCGTGGGGCGGCGAGAGGGTTCACCAGAGACAAAGTGGGGAGCAGAACAGGCAGATCAACAGAAATACACTGCTGAGGGGAGCAGCGGGAGAGGCAGGAGAGGTCTGCTGCGCCATTTGGGAATCTCCCCAGCCGGGCATCGAACTTGCGTTGCTGCTGCTGACAGCTCCACAGGGCAGCACTTAAGCACTGCGCCACCAGGGAGGCCCTCCATGCATTCTTAATTTGTGGCTGCCTCACTCCAGTCACTGTCTTCGTCTGGCCTTCTCCCCTCTGTCTCATATGTCCCTCTGCTTTTCAAAGAATATTTGTGACTGGCCTTAGGGTTGTATTATTCAGGAGGATCCTTAATAGTAGTCACAAAAACCTGTTTCTAAATTAGGTCAAATTTACAAGCTCCAGGTGGGCATATCTTTGGGGGTGGGTCACCATTCAACTCACTGCACTATCAAATTCCAATATTCTGGCAATATGAGCACCCATACTCTGAAGTTCAACCAGCTGTAGGGATTGCAGGCAGTGAGCAGCAGGAAATGCTGAGTATTTCAGTCTCCACTGTGACCTGTCTACAACTAGGCCATAAATGTTAGTCCAGTACTGCAGACTTCAGGGAAAGCTGACAACTTTCCTTCAGGAGATGAGCTTCAACTTTGAGACAACATAGAAGGCAACTGCATTTGAGAGCATAAAGAAAAGATTGTTTGAAAGAAGTTTTAGCCCAACTGGAGCAGAATGAAGAATAAATCATCTCTCCTTACTTTTAAACCATACCTAGACATTAAGTAAATTTATGATTCAAAATTTAAATTTCATTATTCCCTACCCCCCCTCCCGCCTCCCACCTCCCAGACAAGGACAAGAAGATACCTGAAAATTGAATGTCTATTATGACATAAAATTATTAGTGGAATCACTTCATTTTATATTCATAATAGCTTTTAAAGAAGATATTAATATTCACACCTATTGTACAATGTGGAAATAGAGGCCTTTTATGCAACTTGCCAGATCCCACAGGCAGGAATTACAGGTGTCCAGGAATTACAAAGCCCATATACCTCCACTGTCCTGGAACCAGTCCAGAACAGCCTATCCCTTTAAGTTGATTGCCTTGCCATGGTGAGTTTCCTATTCTCTTAAAACAAATAAAGCTTCCTTCATCAGCAGCAGAGCCTAATTTTCTTTTTGCTTACACTATCCTGCCATCTAGTGGAACCATCGTTAATGGCAGATAATAACAATTTTGGCATGTTAAACTTTTTGGTATTGTTAATTAATTTGTACAAAAATTTTACTTTTTCAATCGTGACCCTTTTGAAATCCATATCAACATCCTGTCCCTGCATATTCATTCTCCTTCTGTATAGCATTCCCATGTATATGTAGGTGTACCCTGCCTGTTCTTTTTTTCTGTTAATAGAAAAGTAAAAGAATTAGACCCACTCAGACATTTCACCTTCACTTTTTGCCATATTTCCTAGTAGATAAGAGCATAGGTACAGATAAGATTTCATATGTTAAATTACATACTCAGACACCTTGTACTGTGAAGCTCCTCTTCTGAAATGAGTAGAGGTGTCCATTTTACTTTACATGTAGGTATAGAATTTGCTCAATTAGGCACCGTTAGGCACAAGTGAATTTGAAGAGAACATATAAGTGGAACACAGTTCTTTCCTATTTTTAATTTTCTGGGACAGGCATTCCTATGGGAATACCTCAGTGATCATATTTTCTTGGAATATTGTTGGGTAAACGGTGATTGGTCAGGCTTTTATGCCACTGGCCTATGCTATTTGTGCATCACCTGCAGCTAATGCAGGAGGCTTTTGGGAGCATGGACTTGGGGCCTGATGGTGGACACCTGGAGTGTGGCGTGGGTGCGTGGAAGTGGGCACACCTGGGCCTGGAGGCTGAGTCTGTAAGGGCGGCGTCACACAGTCAGGCTGCAGCAGAGAATAGAGGAGGAGCAGCCCCTAGGAAAGGAGGAAACTGTGACAGAACCCCAGAGAAAGCCCAGAGAAAAGAGCATATAGGATTTGCAGTGGACCCAAGTTGCTGTCTCCTAGCTGGCTTGTTTCCCCTGCTTATTAAAAAACCTGTGGGGCTGATGCCAAAGTCTCCAAGTTTCTCTTCTAAGCTGCTGGAACCTATGGTGAACCTACCTGGCCTGGAATGGTTGCAAAACAAATAAAAACAAAAATATATGGGCCTGCTTGGTGGCGCAATTGATTGAGTCTCAGCCTCTAAAACTGTCCGCAACCACAGCTGATGCAGCGCGAGTTGGATCAGGGAGATTCCCACATGGCGCAGCAGACCTCTCCTGCCTTGCCCCACTGCTCCCCTTAGCAGTGTAGTTCAGTAGATATGCCTGGTTTGCTCCCCACTCTGTCTCTGGTGAATCCTCTCACCACTGCACATCTCTGGCCCACACCCCAGTTCTTGTGTGCATAAATAAATAAATCTTAAAAAAAGAGATGGTTATTCTGACTTATTTACTAAAGTTAATTGCGGCCACAAAGTCAAATATATGTATGTGGGTGCATTGCTACCACACACACACACAGAAAAATACATAAATTCTACTGTGGAATCCCCAGCCCTCTTTAGTTTCAGGGATATTACTTGGTGCCCAGAGTGCCTGCTTGTCAGCTAGCTGTACGGTCATGCAGGGGGCCTCTCACCAAGGGCAAAAGTCCTGGTATGAGGACAAATCGGTGACACCAGTATGTTCTCAAAACAGCAGGAAAATAGTAGGTTAGAAATAATATGCTTTGACCAGCAGGAGCAATGGAGCAAGCCAGGCAATAGTCCCTCCTCACTCCACCCTAGTCTACATCTGGCTAATGCATCACCCTTGCTTATTCGCTTCCTAAGGACTTGCCCCACCTTTGTACTAATAAATAGGAGACTGCCTTTGGATGGGGCTGCAGTTTATTGGTATAAGCCCCTCTAGGCCTCTCTCCTTCTCTTGGACTTTGAGTTGTTTTTCCTTCATCCTGCACTGCTCCCAATGCTGTCTCCCCATGAGGCGACAGCCTATTATGTTATATCAAAACCTGTTTTAACCCTAAAAGAAATGAAGTTTTATATAATAAAATTGAAAAAAATCTAAAACATCTTAGGATTCTAAAATTTATTTCCATATGGATGTTCTAATAAATTCAAAAGCTCATAGGCATGAGTCATCTAAACAGGGTACTCAAGTTAGTAAAAAAAAAAAAAAACGTACTCTTAGGGTGAGTTAAATCTGTTCCCCCTATAATCTTACCTCAATAATAAATTTACTAGGCACATTTTCATTACAGAAAGTAATTTCTGCAACAATTATAAAAATTTCAAAATTTGTAGCATATAATTAATGTGATTTGAATACATACTTCATTTTAGAATTTTACACAACTTGTTCATGGCTATAATACATAATTCCTTGACTACAGAAGACCAAAAAGTGAAATACTAATTTGCAATCAAAATTTAAAAAGGACACCAAACCCCAATGTTTTATTTTCAACCCTATGGTCCTTTTGATTCCCCCAACAGGATCAGAATAGAAGCCCTCCCATTCAGGAAGGCCTATTCCACCTCCCGAGAACAAGCAGAGATAATTCAGCAAAGACCAAGCCTTCCTGGTTTCTGCCAACCCTTTGACTTAGGTGGCAGTTATGCAGTGAAGCAGGACAGGTCTGTCTTCCTGCCCCATCAGATAAGCATTCCTATCTGTTGCATTTAACCAGTTTCTCTTCTTGTTTTCTAAGGAAAAGGAAGGATATCCCAAGGAGGAATAAGGAAGTTAAACATCAAGTATTAACCAAACAAGCTGGCGCTCACCCAAAATCTCCGTATGCCTGCATCAAAAGGACATGCCGACCCTTGCCTGTCTCCCTTTCGTTTTACTCCTTTGTATAAATAACCCTGCGCTCTGCCAAAAAGCTGGACGTGGTCTTTCAGACCTGAGTCTGCTGCCCTCTTCAGTTTGTCGACAAATTAAACTACTTTCCTTCTCCTAAAACTCTGTTTCTTTTTATTGACTGAAGGAAACTGAGGCTGGCATTTGGTATCAGCAACACTGAGTAGGATCACCACAGTTTGGATGCAGTACAGTTCTCCTCCTGATCACAACTCTGTAAACCTCAGAGAATGAAGGACTCCGCAGGGTTTGGAAAACCCAGAACCTGAAACAAAATTGCAGCTCTCAATTTTGCACAAGCTTTATGCTCATTCTATTCCAGGAATTTAGCACAAGGATGTTAAAGGCAGCTCGGTGACCTGACTTCCACGTGTGGTATTTTATAAGACTAAAGCTGAGACTGACCTGGTTTAGGTATGAGGCCACTACAGAATATGTGTGCGACTCTACTTTGCAAAGCATATTATGGTGCTGTTGTGAATATGCCCAGTACCTCCCTCAGAGAAAGTCATGGAGCTTTATATTTGAGAAGTCTTCTAACCCTCAGCTCAATGTAAATTCCAAGGTCGGCACATTAAATCAGTGTGACAAGACATCAATTCTGTTCAGTTGGTAAGCGTTCAACTCATGTTCCAAAATAGCCTGGGAATTAGTAAGCCCCACCAAAAGTACGCTGGAAAGAATGTGTTTAAGTCACTTAAGAATCTGTTATATTTTGTTCTCAATGTCACTGTAAACTTATTGAAAACCAAAGCTGTATAGAATTTAGTTTTTAAAACTTTCATTGGATTGGCTGGTAATATTTATTAGTACCTAATGGCAAGTCCTCTACTAAGAAATAGAGATACATTATTTATTAACCACATTATTAAGTGAAAAAATTAATTATTGATAAAACAGACCTGAAGAAGTCAAATGACTTGTACAAATTTATAGAGAGTATAGGTAAGTGTTGGATTTTTTCTCAGATCTTTAACCCTTTCAATTTCCCCTGTTATCTAAGAACACAGCAGATAAATATCTAAAAACAAAGAGGTAAGTCCTAAACATTTTTAATTGACTTCTCTATTTCTACGCAGCTGATTGGGTCTCCTTAGGTAAGTTTATTGTTGTCTCCCCTCCTGTATCCTCTCTGAAATAACTCTGAAAGAGATATCAATTGGATTGTTCAGGGGACAGGTTTTTATCACGACACAGTGTGTCAGGGACTATATTTGTCCTTTGTTTTGGGTTAGATCATCTAAGTGAAAACAGGTTCATAAAATATAAAAATAAAAGGGTTGATGAACAAATGGATGCAAAAATTATTAATAGTACCAGTAGGAGACTGTGAGAATCAATGGAAAATTTTATCCTATCTATGAGATTAGAATGACAATTACATGATCAGTTATATTTATGCTATACATTAATTATGACAAAATATATTAGTTTTCTTCATCAACATATTGAATTGAAATTTCATTTGTACTCTGTGATTGATTCTTTATTTCTACAATGAGTAAAAAGGTATCCATGGGTCTTTTTGTTAAATTCTGTCAGTAAGTCCCATTTGTGAAAACAATTGTTTTAAAGTAATGCTTGCATTTTCACTGACCTGGGTTCATGGTGAAACTGAATTGTCCCATTATGATGTGCTTCTCTTTCTCTAGAAAGGAGGTGATGAGGAAGAGAAATAAATTTCACATGATAAGGCTCAGAATATATCATAAAATATTAGCTAATGGTTTTCTTTTCCTGGTAATATATGTTTCTTATCTAGTTAAGAATTAGGCTACATTAGACTCAAGGTCATGTGACTCAATATTCTGTAATTTACATGGCCCAATTCTAAACTAAGGTGCTTATTGCTACTAAAGCCATTAATTTTTTTTGATGATTAAAAACAAGAACTAAGGATTAAGGGTAATTAAATGTCCCTTTAAAAGTCACTGGTAAAAGGAAATGGTTAATTACACTGAAAGAATAATAAGGAGAAAGTTGAGGAGAATGTATTTTTTCAACCACAAAACTGAGTAAAAACTATCCAAGCTGGAAGATTTACTAATTCATAGCAATTAAGTAGTTAATTAGAAGTCTGTAATTATCATTGCCATTTCATTAAGAACTCTGTGCAGATTTCCTAATATAACGTGTTGGAAAACCCTACTTATCTTGGCTATTGGGATTTCGTGAGACTAAGGCTACCAGAGTGCTCAAGGAGTGTCTCATTAAAAGTATTCTCAGTCATCCGTGGAAGCAAAGTTGATTCCTAAAAGCCTAATAGCTCTGGGTTTGCTGGTAAAGTGTGACTGATAAGACACAGTAACTTTCTACTCCCCAGGCTCCACATGATGGCTTATCTTGAGCAGGTATCCATTTTTATTGACTGTGGCATTGCTCTGATAGATCAGGGCCTGTGCTGTCTTTGTTTTTAAATATCGTGACGATCACCTGTTCTGCAGGTAACTGTCCTTAGGAATAGCTAGAACCCAATAACAAGATATTGACTCCATGTTACCTACCTCAGCAATGACAGGGAATCTCAACCTTACTTCTGTGTATGACTAGTAACAGCTTAAACCCATGAAGAGAAGACCCTCCAAAACAGATCAAAATTCATTGTCAATAGAGTTCTATTTTTCTATATTTCATCTGGTAGACAGGCTCTGTGATTATCATAAACATCGTCAGGAAGCTTTCTAAGAGTGTTTGTAAATGGAGTGGCTAACCTGCTGTTAATAGATGATAACAAAACAGTAGAAATATCAACTTCACCAGGGGACTTAGGAACAATGAAATGACTATGTATAATTTTTTAACCCAACTCTGGCATAGAGTAAATAATAAGTGGTGAGAAATTTGACATGAAATATGTCCCTAAGTTTTCAGATAGGCCTATTTTTTAACAGTATGTATTTCTTAGTCAAATGAATGCATTGTGATGACCTTGTTATAAATGGTAATTCAGGTGACTCTGAAATTTTTGAGTTGTAAACAAACTCATCACAAACATCTGTAATCATAATTATTTTTCTGCCTTTTGGGTTATTCTTCATTCTCGGGCTTTCCAGGATTTGGTTGATCTTAATGTGTGAATTTTTAAATACCCTATTACAAAGAGTCTTCCCTGCCTCTTCTGCCATATACTGAAAATGCGAAGTATATCAGCTTCCTGACTAAGTTTAGAGATTTGTTATTTTGTAAGAAATATTAATAAAACACAACATAGCAGGTCATAAGTGTGAGAACACAATGAGGCAGAGATGAAGAGAATTTCAGAATTGAAATTCAGGAATTGAAATGGAAATTGGGAATGCAAAAATAATTTAAATAGATCCATCAGGAAAAGACAAGATTAGGCATATATAATGATATGCTTGCATATAAGAAGCAGATGAATTTGGCTGGAATGGTCAATTCATTCATATACAAAAACAACAAAACATCAATGAAGAATCTGAAGTAGGTAGAGAACAGATAGGAAAGCACTTTCAATATAAGCTAAGATATGTCAGCTTAATTACCCAGGAAAGTGGGAGAAAAGCCAAGAATTGTCAGTTCAAGGTGGACATGCAAATATGTATTGTAGGAATCTGTGATTTTAAATTACTTGGATCGCAAGTGGTAAAAATAGAAAAAAATGCTAGCAGCCATTGATTTGTCATTAAAAATCTATAGTTCTTAATTTATGTGCTAAGAATGTTAGATTAAATGTAATATTGAAAAATAGATAATAAAATAAAGACGGAGCTATATGAAATATTTTAGTTCTTACTATATGTCAAGGAGTGGGTGAATTGTTTTACAGTCTTCATCTCATTTAACCCTCACCAAAACCTTATATGGCAAGAATTATGATACCTCAACTTTATAAGAGAAAACATGAAGTTTTGAAATAACTTCCTTTCATGCAGATAGTGACAAAGTCAAGGATTTAAATCTGATTCCATGTGATTCCAGAGTATATATACTGTCTCTTTTAAGTGTGGACGCATTTACGACAAACATGATATATTTATTAAAATAATTATGGACATTCAGGAGATAGGTGGCTCCAGGAGAAATGGAAATGAGGGGCAAATGTAAGACAAATTACACTGGTCAACATATTTTTACAAAAGTCATGTTACTGAAATAAAATCAGTCATTTCCTATTGGTTTGTATGTGCTCAACACAAATATGACAGTCAAATTCTAATTTTGGCTCTAGTTTTTTTGTAATCTGCAATAAATTGATGTTTACATCACGAAATGCATGCCAATAGTAATAGGCCTACGGTTAATACCTGTAAAAAATCAAGCCATAGACTACTTCGTAGATTTCTTCAATTGTCTCTTGCATAGCTGTTCAGGAGCATCTCCGGGGAGTGTCCAGCAGTAGTAAGCCAGCACTGTAGTGGAACATTTTCCCTGGTATCTTTGTTCCATTGATATCTTGATGAAAACATTCACCATGTTCATCCCTAACCATACCACAGTTTTCAGGGACGAAATCCAGATGGGAATGAAGAAAGTGGATCTTTAGAGACATATGAAGCCAAGTTTCTGATACTGCATCAGCATGTTTTCTCCTAGTTCCTTGTAGTTTTCTGCCCTAACATTCCCAAGAAAGTTTGTAGACACTAGGCGAAAAGCATTCCATGCTTGTTTCACATCACCCTGCAACAAGTTGTTGAACGGTCATCTCTGAAGAGCTCTTGAATCTGAGGACCCACAATCTGAGTCGAGGAAATTTTTCATGGAGGTATCAGAAAGCTGGCAAAGTCTGGTCCGTGGCTTTCATGAAATTCTTCATCAAGCCGAGTTTGATGTGAAGGGGTGGTAGCAGGATTTTGTGAGCCTCGAACAGAGCTGGGTGCTGGATATTCGTCTCTCCAACTGTTACATTTTGTCTGCGAGTCCATTCCTCTCGCAAGTAGTGCAATTCACTTGCTCGGCTATCCCACTCACACAAGAAACACATGTATTTTGTATATCTCTGCTGCAGTCCCACTAAAAGGGCAACTAGCTTCAAATCACCACAGACGTGCCAGCTGTACTTGTTATATTCAAAGGAATTCAGTAGCTGCTTTAAGTTATTGTATGTCTCTTTCATGTGGACAGCATATGCTACTGGAATATCTATGGAAGACGGTTTCCATTGTGCAAAAGCACAGCCTTAAGACTCAGTTTCGAAGAGTCGAGAAATAGTCTCCATTCTTGTGGGTCATGAGTGATTTCTAAGGCATTGATGAGGCCCTCAAGATGGGAACAGAATACCGGAGTACTTTTCTTTCTGAAGAAAGGCTCCAACTGCTGGTGGCGCTTTCCATCTAAAGTAATTTTGACATCTTCTAGAAGATTCCATTGTTGGAATCTTGATCCTAGCAATTTTTCCTTGTTCTTGGATAAGTCCAAATCATGAACCAGGTCATTTAGTTCTTCCTGTATTAGTCTGTGTGGGGTTGATGATGCACCACAGTGAAAATCTGGATCACTGCATGTTGATGGAACAGGAGAAGAACAGGTTGGCTCACCCTTGTCCTCATCAGATGAATCAAAAGAATATTGTGCTGGAGGTTCTGGAATAGGAGGTCCCTCACCATGTGGAACTGGTCTCAATGCAGGCAGAATGTTTGGGGAGACTATTCTCAACTTCTTTTGCTTTGTTATTCTGCCGGAAAGAGGAGGAACCAAGCAGAAGTAACCGTCTTTTATGTGGTTGTTTGGCTCTCTCCACACCATGGGGACTGCAAATGACATTGATGGTCTTTTGCCATTTAACCACTGTGAAAGCTGTGCTGTACATGTAGCACAGCATACATGCAGGGCCCAAGGCTTGTCTTGGTCACCAACCTTGCATCCAAAGTAAAGATGAGAAGGCTTCTTCACTAGAGGAGTGATACTTTTCTTCTAGTTGGCAAATGCCATTTCCCCACAAATAGAGCAGATATTGTCCATGCTATGAAAGCACTTCCGAGGCATGACTGTTCTGCATTGTGCCTAAATGGATAAAATGATAACAGTCCTATGGAACAGTAGCTTAAACTGTCTCACAGAACATAACAAATGAATTATATGAAATATCTTCAAAACGAGAGTGAATAAAAAATTTTCAGGGTTATATTCATGTTCAGCACACCAAGATACAACAGATAAGGGCCTTTTTAAGTCAGTAACGATCTCAATTGACCAGTGTTACTAATTTGAATTCCAAAAATGAGATGAGACTCCAAAGACAACTTCAAGTATTTGAATGTGATACAAGGATAGTAGGTGTACCACTTATGGAAATAGTAAAAAACAGAGAACAAGATAGGTTCTGGTAATAGAATAAGAATTAGATTAATAATAATAAACTTTATGGGATTAATTTAGGCCAGAGTCCAAGTTTCTTAATTGTATTCCTTAAGTCCAGCAATTCTCAAAATAATGTTCATAGGTGTTAAAGATAGGTTGGTATTCCAACCTATATGATACGGCCTGAGCACAATGCTTCTTTTTTCCTTCTTAAAATAAGACTACACATAATCCTGTGTATCCTAAGCATATACATGGTAAATATTCAAGTACTATGGACAATGGTGTCCTGGTTTAAAGATACCCAGCTTCAATCATTTGGAATTTCTCCTAATGAAACACTTTATATACTCCCTTAGTTAACCTGTCAGTTTTCAATTTCCATTCACAGAAACCAATTCCCCATCAACTTTTCAACTGCCTAATTCTTAAATATAAACAAACAAACAAACAAAAACCCCACAAACCTATAGGCATTCAAGAGAAGTTGTCAATATGAATGAAAAAGAAAAACATAAAATAGGAAGGAAGAAATATAGAGAGAGAAGGAAAGAGATCACCAGAGAAAGTGGTTAATTAAAAGAATAGGAAATGAAATAAAGACTAAGAAAAAATAATACAGATTACTACACTCAGGAAGTCCAGAAGATACTGAATTTATAAAACCAGAATTAGAAACCATCACTTCTAATGCCTTTTATTGATAGTGTTCATTAAAAATTGTGCAACCTGAGGACTTTTTCTAAGAAATTGTCCATATTGTCAGTACTTCTTTTTTTAAGTTTTTTTATTATTTTAATTCATATTTTTTACATTATTGTGTATTCCCCATAGGTTACCCACCATTAATTCACCCTTAAACCATCACCATAGTCCCTTGTGCTCTTTTCTACCCCTTTTTGAGCCCTTATACTCCCCCTCCCTTGCTGAATGTCTCTTTCTTGTTTGGCTCACCTATATTCCAGTTATAAGTGAAATCATTCAATATTTTTCTCTTTCTTTCTGGCTTATTTCGCTGAGCGTTATCCCTTCTAGCTCCATCCATATTGCTGTGAATTGCATATGTTTATCTTTTTTTGAATGCTGAATAGTATTCCATTGTGTATATATACCACATCTTCTTGGTCCAATCCTATTTTTGGGCATCTGGGTTGTTTCCATGTTTTAGCTATTGTAAATAATGCTGCAATAAACATAAGGGTGCATGTCTCCTTTTGGATTAATGTTTTTGTGTCCTTTGGGTAGATTCCAAGAAGTGGTATTATTGGGTCGTATGGAGGCTCCATTTTTAGCAATTTGAGGACCCACCATACAGCTTTCCACAGTGGTTGGACCAGTTTGCATTCCCACCAGCAGTGTAGTAGAGTTCCTTTTTCTCCACATCCTCGCCAACATTTGTTGTTCCCTGTTTTTTTTTTAATATGTGCCATTCTTGTTGGTGTTAGGTGGTATCTCATTGTTGTTTTTATTTGCATTTCCCTGAATATGAGGGATGTTGAGCATTTTTTCTTATTCCTATTGGCCATTTGCATTTCTTCTTTGGAGAAGTGTCTTTTAAGTTCTGCCCATTTTTTGACTGGATTTTTTGCTTTGTTTTTGTTGAGTCATGTGAGTTCTTTGTAGATATTTGTTATGAGTCCCTTGTCTGTTGCATGGAGTGCAAAAATATTTTCCCAGTCTGTAGGCTGTTTTTGTTTTGATTAATGTTTCTTTTGCTGTACAGAAGCTTTTCAGTTTGATGTAATCCCAGCTATTAATCTTTTCCTTCACTATCCTTGCTTTGGGGGATGTATCTTTAAAAATGTTACTAAGGTGGATGTCATGTATTGTTTTGCCTATGTTTTCTTCTATATATTTTATGGTTTCAGGTCTTATGTCCAAGTCTCTTATCCATTTTGAATTGATTTTTGTGCATCCTCTGAGGTAGTAGTCTAGTTTCATTTTTCTGCATGTAGTCGTCCAGTTTCCCCAGCACCATTTGTTGAACAAACTGTCCTTGTTCCACTGAATATTCTTTGAACCTTGATCAAAGATTAATTGTCCATATGTATGTGGGTTGATTTCTGGGTTCTCTATTCGATTCCATTGATCTGTGTGTCTACTTTTGTTCCAGTACCATGCAGTCTTTATTAGGGCTTTGAAGTCTGGGAGGGTGATACCTCCATTTTCCTTTTTGATCAGGAGGGCTTTGGCTATTCGAGGTTTTTTGTGATTCCAAATGAACTTCATCAGTATTTGTTCTATCTCTTTGAAGTATGTCATTGAGATTTTTATTGAAATACCATTGAATCTGCAAGTTACTTTTGGTAGTATGGCCATTTTGATGATGTTAATTCTTCCGATCCATGAGCAGGGGGTGTCTTTACATTTCTTTGTGTCTTCTTCTATTTCTTTTAATAAAGTTTTATAGTTTTCTTTGTATAGATCTTTCACTTATTTTGTTAGATTTATTCCCAGGTATTGATTTTTTTTTGTTTCAATTGTAAAAGAAGTGGTTTTCTTGATTTCCTCTTCTTCAGATTGATTATTTGCATATAGGAAGGCTACTGACTTTTGTGTGTTGATTTTTTATCCCACTACTTTACTAAATTGGTTGATTATTTTCATTAGTTTTTCTGTGAAGTTTTTAGGGTTCTCCATATCATGTCATCAGCAAATAGTGAAAGCTTTACTTCTTTCCCAATCTGGATTCCTTGTATGCCTTTCTCTTGTCTTATTGCTCTGGCTAGGACTTCCAGTATTATATTGAAGAGCAGTGGTGACAGTGGACATCCTTGTCTTGTTCCAGATTTCAGGGGAAAGGTTTTCAGCTTTCAGCTATTCACTGTTGAGGATGATATTGGCTGTGGGTTTGTCATATATGACTTTTATCATGTTGAGGTATGCTCCTTCTATCCCTAGAATTTTGAGGACTTTCATCATAAATGGGTGTTGAACTTTGTTGAATGCTTTCTCAGCATCTATTGATATGATCATGTAGTTTTTATTTTTCTTTTTGTTGATGTATTGGATTACATTAATTGATTTTCTGATGTTGAACCATACTTGTGCTCTTGGAATAAATCTCACTTGGTCGTGGTGAATTATCTTTTTTATGCATTGTTGGATTCTATTGGCTAAGATTTTATTTAGGATTTTCGCATCAGTGTTCATTAGAGATATTGGCCTGTAGTTTTCTTTTTTTTATATTGTCCTTGTTTGGTTTTGGTATTAGTGTAATGATGGCATCATAAAACGTATTTGGTAGTATTCCTTCCATCTCGATTTTTTGAAAGAGTTTGTGTAAGACAGGCACTAGTTCATTTCTGAATGTTTGGTAGAATTCATTTGTGAAACCATCTGGTCCTGGGCTTTTGTTTTTGGGGAGGGTTTTGATTACTGTTTCAATTTCACTGCTTGTAATTGGTCTGTTAAGGTGTTCTATTTCTTCTTGATCTAGCTTAGGATGTTTGTATAGTTCTAGGAATTTGTCCATCTCTTCCAGGTTGTTGAACTTGTTTGCATATAACTGTTCATAGTAGTGTCTGATTATTCTTTTGGCTTCTGCTGTGTCTGTTGTAATTTCTCCTCTTTCATTTATGATTCTATTTATTTGTGCTTTTTCCCATTTTTTCTTTGTGAGCCTGGCTAGAGGTCTGTCTAGTTTATTTTTTCAAAGAACCAGCTTTTGGTTTCGTCAATCTTTTGAATTGTTTTTTTAACTTCTATTTCATTTATTTTGCTTTGATTTTTATTATTTCCTTTCTTCTGCTGGCTTTTGGGTTCTTTTGTTGTTCTTTTTCCAGTTCTCCGAGGTGGGATAGTAGGTTGCTTTTTAGAGATCCTTCCTGTTTTTTGATGTGAGCCTGTATTGCTATGTATTTTCCTCTTACAACTGCTTTTGCTGTGTCCGAAACATTCTGGAAGGTTGTGTCCTCATTATCATTCGTCTCCAGATACTTTTTAATTTCTTCTTTGATTTCCTCATTGATCCAATGGTCTTCCAATAGAGTGGGTTTTAATCTCCATGAGGTAGAAGGGTTCCTTGTTTTCTTTTCGTGGTTTATTTCCAGTTTGATGCCTTTGTGGTCAGAGAGGATAGTTGATATGATTTTGACCTTGGTATATCTATTGATGTTTGTCTTGTTTCCCAATATGTGGGATCTATCCTGGAAATGTTCCATGCACACTTGAGAAGAATGTGTACTCTGATTTTTTTGGGTGCAGTGTCCTGTATGTCTGTAAAACCCATGAGATCTAAGTCTTTATTTAGGGCTTTAGTGTCCTTGTTTATTTTTTGTCAGGTTGATCTGTCTGTTTGTGAGAGTGGGCTGTTGAAGTCTCCCACTAAGTATGTATTTTCTCTAATGTCTTTTTTCAGAGGTGTTAATAGTTGTCTGATATATTTTGGTGCTCCTTCATTTGGTGCATATATGTTGATGAGTGTTATGTCTTCTTGATAAATTGTTCCTTTAATCAAAATGCAATGACCCTCTATGTCTCTTTTAACTTTTTAAAGTTTGAAGTCTATTATATCTGATATAAGTATAGCTGTTCCTGCCTTCTTTTTTGGTCCATTTGCTTGTAGAATTGTTTTCCAACCTTTCACTTTCAATCTGTGTTTATCTTTTGTAGTTAGCTGTGTTTCCTGTAGGCAGCAAAAAGTTGGATTCTTTTTTTAATCCGGTCTTCTACTCTGTGTCTTTTTATTAACAAGTTTAATCCATTTACATTCAGAGTTAATATTGATATGCTGACGTCCATATTAGTTATTTTGTTGGCCTTTTGGTTATTTTATTCCTTCCCTATTTCTGTTCTACCTATTCATTCTTCTATTGGTTTTGACTCTAGGGTTTCTTGTAATATTTTTGGAGTGGGGGTTTAGTAGTGGTGAATTTCTGGAGATTTTGTTTGTCTGAAAAGTTTTTTTTTATTTTTCCTTTGTAGAGGAAGGAGAGCTTTCCACGGTAGAGTATTCTTGGTTGGAATTTGTTCGCTTAGAGTTTGTTAGATATGTCTGACCATTCTTCTAGCCTGGAATGTTTCCTCAGGGAAGTCTGATGTCATCCTGATAGGTTTTCCTTTGTAGGTTATCTGTTTCTTCATCCTTATCATTTTCATTATTTTTTCCTTGTCTTGAACCTTTGGAAGTCTTACTTCTATATGTCTTGGTGTATTTTTATTTTTGCTATGATAATTTGGTGATCTTCTAGCTTCCTGTAACTCTATTTTCATATCCTTCTTTATGTTTGGGAAGTTCTCTTTGATTATCTCCTTGAATAGATTTCTTGGTTCCTTGGTCTCTCTCTCCTCACCTTCTTGGACTCCTATGACTCTTTATATTTCCTTTCCTCATGGTGTCTGATATTTCTCTGATTGCTTTTTCATTCTTTTTTCTTTGTACTTCTCCTTTTTTCTCTTTTTTGGTCCTTTCTGTATCCCTATCTTCAAGAGGACTAATTTGTCCCTCCATTTCATCAATTCTATTTTTGTTACTTTTTCCATAGTTCTTTAGGTTTTCCAATGACCTTATAATCTCTTGCATTTCTTTCCTTTTCTTCTCTAGGGTCTCAATTCTATTGCTATGATTGTTAATTGTTTTTCTCATATCATTCTTTTCCTTTTCATTTTCTATATTTTTTTTTAATCATGAACATTTTAAATTCTTTATCTGGCATGGAGAAAATCTCTTCTATGTCATTGTTGTGTTCTGGTGGCTGATTTTCTTTTTGTGTCATGACCTTTCCCTGTGGGCTTGCTTTGTTATTTGTGGTTTTTCTTCTCCCTGTTGTTTATCTTCTGATTTGTTCTATCCCTTGGGACACTGTGCTACTGATGTTGGCAGGCATTTTGTCGGATTGCTCCTTCTGGGATGTCTGAAACTGGTGGTCTGACCAGGACCACCCCTATTACTCCAGAGTTCCACAGGCCTGCTGGGGTGCTGTCCTGCTGCTCCAGGTGCCAAGGGGTCACTTCTGCCCCCTATGAGTGCTGTGTGCTGGCCTGTTGTTCTGTAGATCCCGCCCCATGTGTGTGCTGCTCTTTGGCTGTTTCTATTGCTGAGGGGGGCGGGGGGGGGGGGTCTGCTGCCTCCCTGCCAGCAAGCATGGCTAGTTTGCTGTTTCATGCCACACCCGGTGCCTGGTCACTGCTTCTAGCACCGGGGGTGGGGCTCCATTCCTTCCTGTGTTCCTGCAGCACAACCAGTCCCAGCCCTGGGGTGCCCTCCTGCAACTGAAGTGTGCTGTGCGTAACAGTTCCTTCCCCTATGGCGCCGAGAGTCTTCCTCCCCGAGCTCAACTGGGGGCCCAGCCTGGAGCTATGGCCGGAGGTGTGGAGCTGGTTGTTCAGTCCCTAAGAACCCCTGGGTGGAGGCCTGCAGGCTAATTTGCTCTAGCAGCTATTCTCCAGTCCTTGCACTCACCCCCCAGCAGTTGGGGTGCGCTGTACGTGACAATTCCTTCCCGTATGCCACCTGGAGATTTCCTCCCCGAGCTCACCTGGGGGCCCAGCCGGAGCCTATTGTCAGTACTTCTTCATTGCATTGAATGACTACAGCTGTGACACAAAAATGGACGGCATAGTTTTTACTTAAAGCGTTTTTCCTTATTGTGAATTACATACATGGAAGTGTTTATAGCCCTTCAAATAAGGTTTACAATTAAAGGAAACAGCCCTTGAAAAGTCCTAGAATAGATTCTGTGATCCTAGCACACATCTCTCAGAAGCACCACATCTTAGGAAACTCACCCAGGTTCTTTCTAAGCATCTATAGAAGTGTAATGAGGTTTAAATAATATCCTCTGAGGCATTCACAGTTCACTGAAAGCCACTTGATATAGGAGATTAAAAGAGAATTAAATTTATATGTTCAAATTTTTGTAATCGTGATGCAAAAATTTAAATATGGATTAAGGATATGGGGATTAAAATTATAGCTATTTATCATTTGACTTTAAACGAGTCAGTTACTACTCTGGATCTTAGTTTCTATCTAAAAGCTGGACACACTTTTTCTATTAAATTGTTAATAGAAAAATTTAAATAATTTAAAACTATCTACATGGTGATTTACATATATAAATACTATTGTATTGAAGATACATTTTTTTACATAGATACAAATATCGATTTCCATATACCATCAAAGATCATTAAATATTATAGTTCATGTATTAGATGCATATATTACTTTATCCAATATCAGACAGGTCAAAAATCTGTGTGAAACCCAAACCATTTGCTTTCCACTAGAGAGACAGTGTTAAGTTTGAGTAGACAACCCACAAACAAATATAAAATATGATCCTCCTACGAAAAATGGAGTTTTGATAAGACCTGAATTTTACTCACAATGTTGTCATATTCAAAATTACTTTATTTCCTCATACATAAAATACAGATAGTTGAAATTATAATTTCTAAGTCTTGATACTTTAGAATTCAAGTTTTAAATATTTCTAACAATCATTCAACCTGGACTACAATCTAAATTGGATTGATTCAAAACATTTTCCATTTTTCTCTAATTTTTAAGGATATTTTTAGAGTAGCAAGTTTACTTTTATATAAATTACACAGAAAATATTTATGCTCTTCATAAAATTTTACCTACCTTAGAGACTTGGTGATGCTATAATAGATATAATTAGTATAATTACAATAAAATTTGGTGATAAATTTTCTAGGCAAAATTCCATGAAATATTGAATATTAAAGTTATTTGACACAATAATTCTGCCCCTATGTACCCAAGAGAAGCAAAAACATATGTCCACACAAAAACTTACATGTGATAGTCATAAAAACATCTATTATAATAGACACTGGTCAACAGTGAGATCATAACTGACTTAAAAGGCCCTAATCTGTAGTATCTTGGTGTGCTGAACATGAATATAACTCTGAAAATTTTTTACCAGCTCTCATTTTGAAGATATTTCAATAATTCATTTGATATGTTTCACAATGTAAATTTATCCAGTAGGACTGCAACAACATCCTAAATCAGCCTAGAATGATATAAAATTGCATCACATTGAGTAATACCATCATGCACACATAATCCAGAGTTGATACCATCATTTTCTGATGCAATGCAATACTATTGCCAGGTGGCTGCTGAAGTAAGCTGACGTCAGCAGTGCACTAGATAAAGCCCTGCCGGAAAGGTTGAGCATTGAAAATATTTCAGACTTTGTGCGAGACAGTTTAAGCTACTGTTCCATAGAACTGTTATTATTTTGTCCATTTAGGCACAATGCAGAACAGTAATGCCTTGAAAGTGCATTCAAAGCATCGACAATTTCTGCTCTATTTGTGGGGAAGTGACATTTGCCAACCAGAAGAAAAGTATCACTTCTCAAGTGAAGAAGGCTTATCATCTTTACTTTGGATGCAAGGTTGGTGACAAAGACAAGCCTTGGGCCCTGCATGTATGCTGTGCTACATGCACAACACAGCTTTCATAGTGGTTAAATGACAAAAGACCATCAATGTCATTTGCAGTTCCCATGTCGTGGAGAGAGCCACATAACCACATAAAAGACTGTTCCTTCTGCTTGGTTCCTCCTCTTTCCAGCAGAATAATGAAGCAAAAGAAGTCGAGAATAGTCTACCCAAACATTCTGTCTGCATTAAGATGACTGATTCAACAACTTGCTGCAGGCTGATGGGAAATAAGCATGGAATGCTTTTCGCCCTGTGTCTACAAACTTTCTTGGGAATTTTAGGGCAGAAAACTACAGGGAACTAATAGAAGACATGCTGATGCAGTACCAGAAACTTGGCTGCAATATGTCTTTAAAGATCCACTTTCTTCATTCCTATCTGGATTGCTTCCTTAAAAACTGTGGTATGGTTAGTGATGAACATGGTGAACGTTTTCATCAAGATATCACATCAAAGGAACAAAGATACCAGGGAAAATGGTCCACTACAATCCTGGCTGACTACTGCTGGACACTTCCCAGAGATGCTCCTGAACACCTGTACAAGAGACAAGCAAAGAAATCTAAAAAGTAGTCTCTGACTTGATGTTTTACAGGTATTAACTGTAGGCCTATTACTATTGGCATGCGTTTCGTGATGTAAACATCCATTTATTGAAGATTACAAAAAAACTAGAGCCAAAATTAGAATTTGACTGTCATATTCATGTTGGGCACATACAAATTGATAGGAAATGACTGATTCTATTTCAGTGATATGACTTCTGTAAAAATTTGTTGACCAGTGTTAAAGCCAAAATGTAGAAATTACCCAAATACCCACTGACTTATAGATAAATACACAACAGGTGGTAAGGCCGTATAATGAAATAGCATGAATTACTGACACATGCCACAACATGATGAAACTTGAAATTATTATGTATATTATTCCATTCATATAAAATGTCCTGAATAGGCAAATATACAGGCACAGACGGTAGATTTGTGGTTGCTTAGGGCTGAAGTAGAATGGGGAGTCTGATGGGTGTGGTAATGTGACAGTATCAGGTGGTGGGAGAAATATTGGGACTACTTCTGAGGGGAAAAATAAAATCTTGTATAAACGTGTGAGGATGTAAGAAAAATTTTAAAAATGTTTAAAGAACTTTTTCTTTTTAATTCAGCAATCTAGTTTCAGAGATCATTCTCAAAGAAAATACAATTAAACACATGAGAAAGTTGTTTGTTACCGAACTTTTGTAATAGTGAAAAAATATATTAACTCTATGGAATATTATGTAGCATTTATAAATTATAATGATACATGCAGACTTGTAAAGAGGGCCAAGGTATCTATAGATAGAAAAGACAATCAGAAAAAGTAAGGTTTAGCAATAATATTTGAAACATAGAAATATACATAGAGTCAGTGAGAGGAATCTGAGAAATACCAAATTTTTATTCCTCCTGTTCTCTGATCTTTTGCCAAAGCCCTTTTGGTGAAAGTCAAAAGGCAGGTGATACCAGAACTGGAGGACGAAGGATTAAAAGGGGAGGATCAATAACCAATACTTTTGACTATTTTAATTGTAAGCTTAAGTTTTTTTTTTTTAAAGATTTATTTATTTATACATACGAGCTGGGGTACAGACCAGAGGTGTGGGGCAGCGAGAGGGTTCACCAGAGACAGAGTGGGGAGCAGAACAGGCAGATCAGAAGTACACTGCTGAGGGGAGCAGCGGGCGAGGCAGGAGAGGTCTGCCACACTATGTGGGATTCTCCCGGGCCGGGCGTCGAACTCGCATCGCTGCTGCCGACAGCTCCACAGCGCAGCGCTCAACCGCTGCGCCACCAGGGAGGCCCAAGCTTAAGTTTTTTTTTTTAAGGTTTATTTATTTATGCATACAAAAGATGGGGTGTAAGTCAGACATGTGGAGGTGTGAGAGGATTCACCAGAGACAGAGTGGGGAGCAGAACAGGTAGATTGACTGAAATACACTGCTGAGGGGAGCAGTGCAAAACAGGAGATGTGGGGAACAAACTCGTGCTGCAATGGCTGAGGATAGCTTCATAGTGCTGAGACTTAACCCCTTGTGCCACCATGGAGGTCTGTAAGCTTGCGTTTTTAAGATGAAATGATATTTGGGATATTACTGTATTATACTGGTTATGTTTTACTTTGCCAGTATCATGTTACTATTACAAGAAACAAAATGCAAAATGAGGTGTTCTTAACTATTCAGTCATAAACGAAATGTGTTTAAAAGATGGAAGCTAGGACTTGACCAAAACTAGAATATTTCTGAGAGAATTCATGTATCTGTTGTAGATGGTATAATTAGAAACCATAAAGTGACTCTCCCATTTTTGTCATGAGAGTGAAACAATTTTCAGCTGTCCATTATTTCCCATGATAAAGAAGATAATATGTAAGCCAGAGTTATAGTTCACAGGTTCTTTATATATTGTAACAAGACATTGCTAGATTTGAAATTCAAATGATGTTTCTAGAATAAACTGACAGCCCCTCTTTAACAAACCTAGTTATCAGCCAGGAATACTGTCTTTGTATAATTTCTTTTGGACTTGAGTAAAATGAAATTTTGAAAAGTAATTCATTTTATTGATTAACCTAAAAAACACCCCTTCTATTATAAATCCAAATATCCTATATGACATATATGTGTGTATACCTATACATACACACACACACATATATATAAACCTGTGAAAATGAAATTTAAGTTCCAAAATTTAGAGATTCTTCTCTCAACCTGAGTTTCTTTTACAAATAATGAATGATTGTCTAAGTAGAAAAATGGTAACTTTAGAGATGATAATATAATTGATGAACAAAACAGAATCTTGTTGGCTGAAGGAGGAATCACTTTGTTTTTTATTCTGGATGGAAAAGAGTAGAGGTGTCAAGAGAGCTTGCTTATTTCTGACTGCTTCTACTCTATTCCTGATACTTGTTATGATGAAAATAAATCCAGCTCCTTTAATCTGAATCCCTGAACTGACCTAGTGATTACTACAAAATCTCATTATATGTTAATAATGTTATAATATTCTATTGTAAATCATTGATATTTTGGGGCTTTTTTTTTTCATTGCAGTGTAAGCTTAATACTATACTACAATAGATTATATGATTGCTGTGTCTGCTTTTGATCAATATATGGGTACACAGTACTAGTGTGGTTCCTATCAAATAATAGGTACTCATTGTGAAAGAAACTATCACTGAAATAAAAAGACACTTTACTGAATGGGAGAGAATATTTGCATACCATACATCTGACAAAGGACTGATATCCAAGATCAGAAAAAAAATGAAACAACCCAATCAAAAAAACAGGAACAAGTGCTAAACAGACACTTTTTCAAAGAAAACATACTGATGGTCAATAGACAAATGCAAGAAAAAAAAACAAAACACTTAACATTACTTAATGTCAAGGAACTGAAAATCAAAGCCACAATGAGATACCACATCACATCTGTGAGAATGGCCCATATCAAAAAGACCAGAAAAAACAAATGTTGCTGAAGATGTGGAGAAAAAGGAACCTTCATAAACTGATGGTGGGACTATAAACTGGCCCATCCCTATGAAAAACAGTAAAGAGTTTTCTCAAAATATTATGAATACATCTGCCATATATGCTACAGCAAACCCACTCCTAGATATCTACCTGAAGAATGCAGAAACACTAATTCAAAGGGACACACCTATGTACACTACAGCACTATTTATAGTAGCCATGTTATGGAAACAATCTAAGTGCCCAAAGACAGATGCCTGGATTAGGAAGATGTAGTATATATAAACAATGGAATACTGCTTAGTTATTAAAAAAAAAAAAGATAAACTACTGATTTTTACAACAACATAATGGGATTGGAAGGGATTATGCTAAGTGAAATAAGTCACTTAGGAGAAAGACAAACAAACAACAGATGGTGTCATTTATATGTGGAACACAGAAACAAAACAGAAGGTCAGATAAAACCAAATCAATAACAAGCCTTAGAAATCTGACTGTAAAATTAATGTTCTCAGAGGAGGAAAGAGAGGGGGATAGGAAAGTGGGGAGGCGGCATGATGGATTATGTTGGAAGATTTTATTGCCTTGGTTGTGTGTGTGGCATGGTAACATTCTCCTGAAGGGTGTGATCCTATACCCCTAATCATATATAATTTGTAAACCCATGTTACTGCAATAAAAAGAAATAAATAAAAGATAACAGATCCTTAGAAAATGAGGGTGTGTGCATCAAAATCAGGTGAGGAGACCCGAAAAGTCTAAAGGTCCTTGGGTTATACCTTTGGCTATTAAAGAACCTCTGGATGTTCAGCTTAAGCTCATGCATTAAATACAGTTATTAATATTAGAGAAAAATATATGTCTTCTGTAAAGAAAAATAACATATGAGTTACAAAATAACTTTCCTGAACTTAGCTTCCCACTCTGTTACTGTTTTGTGTGTACACTCCATATACTTTTAAGTATACATGTGTCCATATGTATGTTTGCATACATATATGTGTACACACATATACACACATATATACACATATATACATGCGCCCACAATTTGTGCATATATGGAATTATAGCATATATTGATATCAGCTTGTTTTATCACATAAAAATTAAAAACATTTTATGTTGTCTTTTCCCATTCTTTTTAAAAGCTGCAGAGCATTTCATTGGATATCTATACCATCATTTAACAAATCTCTTATTGATTGTCATTTATTTTTTAGTTTCTAAGTAAATTTCCCTAAATTTGTTTGTGTACTCTTACATGCATACCTACAGTACAAATTTGTAGAATTATAATTGCCCAGTCTTTGGGCACACATGACTTATATTTTGATAGTGACAAATTATTCTCTAAAAGAAAATTCCAAATATCTACATGTATATTTTAACTCTTCATAGATGATGGTAATGTGCTCTTTGTTAAAATCACCAGATTAAATCAAGACACACAGAGAAAACGGGGTTAAGAGAGCTTTTCCAATCATGTTAATCTTAACCAGGGGTGAAGAAAATACTACCTTAATCATTAGCTTTCTCAGGAACAGATTTCAGTTTAGGAAATTTGTCCCCTGGAAAATTCTGTACATTCAGCAGCTATTTTACTTTTAAATACTAGTGACAACAAATGAAACAGTCTGACTGGATTCCTTCAGTTCTTAGCTTTTGAAAGCTAGCCCAAACACAATCCTTTTTTGTAGCCAGGTGTTAATGGATTTAAACTAATTCAGAATCACTGAACTGAGATATGCCTGACTTCTGATATTATACATAGGTTTTGGAGAAAATTTAAAAGTAGATTTCAAATATATTTTTCCTTTGATAAGTGTGATATGCCTTTAAGTATTTGAGATACTACCTTCTTTCAGACAAAATGTTTAAAATTAATAGTACATGTACTATTAAAATTAATAGCATATACTATTAAAATTAATAGTACATGTCTGTGTAGTGACAAAAAAAAAAAAAAGAAAATAAGCTGATCCTGATCACTTTTATTGAAAGTACCAGTCTACAAAAGGAGACAGCAAGAGATTTTAATGGATGACATCTACTCTTTACCTATGTCTTAAATCTGGGATGTTTATTTTTGTTGAAAGGGCAATGCATTGCATTAAATCTTAGCCATCTAAATACCATGACAAACTTGGAATAATAATAACTAACAATGCATTAGTCAATATTTCAAAATATTAACTTCATATAAAATGGTGTTCAGGGATAGAGGTAGAAGGGTTGAAAATATGGTAAAGTATTCAGTCAAATAGTTTGAAGTTATAACAAATGAAAATTCAGTTATAACATAAAAAAGCACCACAAAGTGAGAACTTTCCCCTGACTAAGATGGGCTACTTTTCCTTCTCTTTTTATTTTCTCTGAAAAGCTGATGGTGTTGCTTAATTCATCCTAATAAACCATACGAAGTTAGATCAAAGAGCAAATCACCCATTCAGCTAACTTTATCTGAAGTTTGGACAAGTCCTGATAATAATTGTATTAGCTCCCAGACTTGCTAAGTATATATTTAATAAATTCTTTTTAAATCATAAAGCACTATGGATATTTTTTAAATATCATATAATTTTTTGTTATCTTCACTAGATTATCAGCTCACTAGTTTAATCTTTACCAATTAAGACTTTATTAAAGTTTACATAAAATAAAATAAATCTCCTCATTAATTTAGAAATTCCTCATGATGAAGGATTATGAAAAGATGATGGCTTCCTATTTTGAAATCTTATCACATATCATAAAAATCTCATACAGATTTACTATGAAAATGGATAAGATAACCCATAGTCCATATCCACAGATAACCAATGAGGGGACAAACATGAAGAATAGGTCCGAAACTTGTTGTATCAAAGCACTGGCTGCTGGAGAGGCAAAAGTAAAGAAAAAGGATTGGCATATGAAAGGGACCAAAGGAGACAGCCCTGGAGAAAACTGTTTCCAGGTTTGGGGAAATGGAATAAGCAGTGTGGAAGGCGTCCTTTTTGAGTTATCAGTTTCCTTGATTAAATGATGAAAGGAAGGTAGGAAGCAGCTGAAGATTGGAGACTGAAACATGATTGTTTCAATCAGAACAAGAAGTATAATTACCACAAATTATAAATTTGAAAACTCAGAACAGCAGAAATGTAAGAAATGACTCACAAACACACAAAGAAGCTCACCTCAGAAGAAAAGAATAAGTTATAAGAAGCTTGAGGGAAGAGAGGTATAAGTAAAAGTTCAAGAGCAGAATGAATGATAGGAATAAAAAGAGAAAAGAAAATGAAACCAAAATAAATTAAAAATTTCAGAGTCAAGTGAAAGTGATAGAGAGGCCAAGGAAATTCAATATATATAACTAGAGAATTTCCTTAAAAGAAAAAGTAGAGATGAAATCATTGTTTTAAAATATAATTCAAGAAAAATTTCCTAAAACAAAATCTAAATTATATACTCTTGGATGTTTCCTTGTTCAATTATTGGACTTAAAAGAGAATAACAAAGATATGATGTGTACATACAAGCACACACAAATAGATTATTCAACTATGAAAAAAATAAGTGAAATATGGTCATTTGCCAACAGCCTGGATGAAACCAGGGTTATTTTGCTTAGTGGAATAAGTGAGATACATTGTGACAATTTGATATAAAAATGAATAAAGAATACTCTGGGCATCAGGCAAAGAAAATCAAATCACAGGGCCTCCCTGGTGGTGCAGCGGTTAAGCGCTGCACTGTGGAGCTGTCGGCAGCAGCGATACGAGTTTGACGCCCAGCCGGGGAGAATCCCACATGGTGCGGCAGACCTCTCCTGCCTTGCCCGCTGCTCCCCTCAGCAGTGTATTTCTGATCTGCCTATTCTGCTCCCAACTCTGTCTCTGGTGAAGCCTCTCGCCACTCCACACCTCTGGCCTGTACCCCAGCTGTATGTATAAATAAATAAATCTTAAAAAAAAAAAGAAAATCAAATCACATACAAACGAAAGAAAATCAGATTGAATTTAGACTCACCAACAAAAATATGGAAATCAACACAATAAATATTTTTAAGAAACTTAGTAAAAATCATCATCTAATTATCTTAATTCAGTTCAGATTTCCTCACTTTAGTTTCTCAGGAAAAGAAAACTATTATAAGCTCTTAAAATCTCTATGAACATATTTCTCAGACATCCTTTTTGAGTAAGTTACTAGTAATAAGCTTTTTCCATAAGAGCTCATTGAAAAATTGGCAAAATCAATTTTTTGGAAATGGTGGAAAGCATGGAATATTTAATTTTGACTCTAAGGCTCAAATGTGAGTAAAGACGGAAGGACAAAAAGCAAGTGTAATACTGTCACAGGAAGTTGCTAAGCCTGCTACTTGGAGTCTGCTGCTTGATGGAGCAGAAAATTCCTGTGGTATGCTGTTTGCCCACAGTAGTAGCTATGGCTACCTTGACCCCCTTCCCAAACAATAAAGAAAGTCTATGATAGATGGGGTGACAGGCTGCCCCATAAAAACTGTATAAAATCTTACCATTTCCACTATTCGGGACTCATACTTTTGAGAGCTATCCCACTGGACCCGCCAGTGTGACAATTAATTATCTCTCCACCTCTCTGAGTGTTGTCTGATTTCTCTGGGAAATTGCCATAACAATATGCTCAAAGAAAAGGTAATAACATGACTTAAAAATGGAAGAAAAGGGAAAAACTAAATCACTAATTGCCATATATATAATAGGTGGTAATCAAAGACAGCATTTAAATATACTAAACCATACTGAAAAAGTCCAAATAATAAAGGGAACTAAAGACACTGTATTACTATAAAAACACAACTACATTATCTATATATGTATTCATATATATTATATATATTCATATAGCTGTCTAAATGCATATAGATAAGCCACAAAGAGAAAAAAATAACAAAATGAATATTAAAAAAAAAACAGAGCTGAGACCAAAATATCAGTTAAATAAGTGAACTTGGGCTTAACACTTCTATTAGTAGAAAAAAAAATCATTTGACTCAAAAAACAAACTCTAACTCTACACTATGTACGAGTGAAACCTAATCTAAAGCTATTCAGAAGGACTAAAAATAAAGGGATAGACAACGATACCAGGCAAATGGTCAAGTGCAAATGGAGGATGGGGGAGACAAGACAAATGTTCCAAGAAGAATTACAAATACTTTATGTAGACTTGAATAGGTGAAGCATAACTTCTAACCATTAAGTATGAATTGCACATACTGACTTTCTTCCTGGGTAGAATATGGAGAAGGAGCAAAGTACATCTTTTCATTGGAGAAATCTGACAAAAAACTATCCTAGACAGGTTAACATCATGGCCAACAGCAATAGCAATAAATCATCTTTATACTCCGTAACCTTGATATGATGGAGTGAAAACAGAAATTTACCTCTCTGGTCTTCTTTCCTAGAACTCATAACCAACCTCGATAAAACAAAAATGTCAGAGGATCCCAAATTGCAGAACATTCTATCACACATATGACTGGTATTCCTCAAAACTGTCAATGTCTTCAAAAGTAAGAAAAGTCTAAAAAGCAGGACGAAGAGACTAAGAACAGACATCTATATATAATATGGTATTCTAAATGGTGACCTAGAATGGAGAAAGAACATTAAGTAAAAAAATTAAGGGAATCTGAAAACAAAACAAAACAAAACAAAAATGACTTAAGATAATAATATATTACTTGGAAAAAAATGTGTTATACAGTCTAAGTTGTTAATAAAAGGGAAGACAGGGTACATAAGGGTACTTGGGAACTCTGTACTATCTTTTCAATGTTTCCATAAATCTAAAACATTTTTACTACTTAAAAATTATTGTTTAGGGCCTCCCTGGTGGCACAGCGGTTAAGTGCTGCGCTGTGGAACTGTTGGCAGCAGTGACGCGAGTTCGACGCCAAGCCAGGGAGATTCCCACATGGTGCAGCAGACCTCTCCTGCCTCGCCCACTGCTCCCCTCAGCAGTGTTTTTCCGTTGATCTGCCTGTTCTGCTCCCCACTCTGTCTCTGGTGAACCCTCTCGCTGCCCCACACTTATGGTCTGTACCCCAGCTTGTATGCATAAATAAATAAATCTTAAAAACAAAACAAAACAAAATTATTGTTTAAGAAAAGTGAATGTGGGGTGTTCATTATATAGAAGACAGAAAATTTATTTTGAAATTTGTCCTCATATAACTTTGGCTTCTGAGTCATGTAGCTATTTTATATAATAAAAAAATAAAAGGGCAAATAACTGTCTAATGACAAAGAAGCACAAATTCTTTTGAAATTCCACTTAGTATTGTTATTGCTAACATTACTCAACATTGGGTACAACATTACTCAAGGAATTAAAACTGTATATAAATATAGGGGCCTCCCTGGTGGCACAGCAGTTGAGCGCTGCCCTTTGGAGCTGTCGGCAGCTAGTTCGACGCCCAGCCAGGGAGAATCCCACATGGTGCCGCAGACCTCTCGTGCCTTGCCCGCTGCTCCCCTCAGCAGTGTATTTCTGATCTGCCTGTTCTGCTCCCCACTCTGTCTCTGGTGAACCCTCTCGCTGTCCCACGCCTCCGGCCTGTACCCCACTTGTATGTATAAATAAATAAATTTTTTAAAAAAGGTATATAAATATAATGTTAAATATCAGCATGAACAGACTTTTAAATGTGTGTGTGTGTGTGTGTGTGTGTGTGTGTGTGTGTGTGTGCGCGTGTGTGTATCTCTTAATTCAGTTCTCCGAACATTCCAGGAGCAATCCCACATAATGGTAATGGGTACAACTAGCACCCTTATATGGTTTCTATATATATCATTTTCCACTAAAAACTATCAGAGCTGTTGGATAATTTCATACCTAATACAGGGTAAGTATAAATTGAATCTGGATATCTAAATCTATATTTTAAAAAGTGAACTGGACTTTTTTCAAGGAATCAGGCGATGACTTAAAGAATGCCATTGATCAGTTTAGTGTAATCTGGGATTTCAGCAGCAGGTACAACAGTAGCATTGCGATTGATTGTAACGATTATATTTGATTATAAGACATTGCATAAACATTTACTTGTTTGACTTTACATATAAATCATCTAATTGTACAGAATTTCTTATATGCACATTTACATTAAACTAACTTAATTTACAGAGAAGGTTCTATTAAATACTGACTAATCACATTAGCTTGGAATCTTTTCAAACAATAAATCACTGTTAGCTTGCTTTCAATTAAATCCAAATTAGAAAAATGACTAAATGGTTAAAGTATAGTATCACTTTTGTATAACTTACACAGTTCATTATTATTAAAGTATTATTTTCACTATAATAGCCATACCATTACCATTGTCAATTACATTTAAATGATCCAAATATAATATTTAATTACTAATTGTTCTAGAGTTCTTAAATATGAGAATTTAAAAATATAGGATTGCTCTTTTCAACAACTTTGTGTTTTTTCATAGTCTAAAAAAGATGATTCCCAGATTTTATATGAAATCTCAAACACAAGATTAGTCTCTCAGAATATTCTGCTATGAGAATCCTCCTGTAATAGTTGCTGTTTGGCCTTCCTGTTTTAATATGACTTTCCAAAGTCAGCACAGCTGTGCTCACAATGTGTCTAACAGCTTTGATGCATGACTATTGGTTTTTTCATCTAGGGAACATTTTCCATTGTAAACATAGACTCTGCTGTTTTTAGAAACTATTTCTTGTTTGTTAGTCTTCAAACTTCCCTCGCTTAAAATGTATACCCTCTTTTTGTTGGGTAATTTATGTTATTTGACTAGTTGTTTTCTCTGTTTAATAAGAGTATCTATACCTGAATCCAAGTCAGATGATGGACTCCCATTTACTCAGGAATTCACTACTGCTATGATGTATTTTGCTAGAAAACTCTAATATCAACAGACATATAATATTAGGACTTTCCTCCTGATGCTGAAAAAATGCATTCTACACTTTTGTATAACTTACACAGTTCATTATTATTAAAGTATTATTTTCACTAGACATTATCATTGTCAATTACATTTAAAAGATTTTTTTCCGGTGCTGTCAATGAAATGGCAGAATAAAACCTCCAAGGATTCTCATTTTGTCAGCACTCTGAAAATTAACTGACATCTGCTTCACTTTGAAGTGCATTTGTTCAAGGGAAAAAAAGGCAGACCTACTTTTTTAAAAAAGTAAGCTTTGTGGCTTTTTTAAAAAACGTGTCCTATTCTCAACCATTTGCTATAGTCGTAAAAACAAACATCCTATAATCACAGTAAAAACCAGCAGCCTGATAGTCACAGGAAATATTGTAAATAGACAATTCAAGAATAACAATCATGGTCTTTAATGACCCACTTTTATAAATGGATAGAGCACCAATAATAAATAATAGATTTTAGGGGCCTCCCTGGTGGCACAGGGGTTAAAGTCTCAGAACTATCAGGCTATCTCCAGTCACTGCTACCTGAGTTTGAAAACCTGGCCAGGGAGCTAACCCACATGGTGCAGCAGACCTCTCCTGCCTTGCCCACTGCTCCCCTCAGCAGTGTATTTCTGATCTGCCTGCTCTGCTCCCCACTCTGTCTCTGGTGAATCCTGTAACCCCCCACACCTCTGGCCTACACCCTAGTTCTTGTATGCATAAATAAAAATAAATCTTAAAAAAGAAAAGATTTTAAAGGCACTATTTTCTACCTAGAACTAACATACCTGTAGAACACTCCCCCAACAACAGCACAATACACATTCTTCTCAAGTGCACATGGGCCATTCTCCAGAACAGATTATATGTTCAGACATAAAACAAATATCAATGAGTTTAATAAGACTGAAATTATTCAAAATGTGCTCTCTGACCCAAATGGAATAAAATTAGAAATCATTAAAAATAAACTTAAAAACTTGCAAATATGTGGATAGTATTATAAAGACATATAGCTAAATAACCATTTCATCAAAGAAGAACTCACATGGGAAATTAGAAGATGTTTAAACATGAATGAAAATAATGATACAACACACTAAATTTATGGGATGTGTGACTCAAATAAGCACAGAGGTTTCATGAGGTCCAAATTCTGAAAGTAGTTTCATTTAAAGAAATACACCTGAGAAAAAGTTAATTAAAATATAAATCTTTAGTTATGAAAGAAAATCGAAGGCTATCAAAATCATCATCCACAATAGTAGTACAACAGTTTTCTTTCTCTCCGAATTCTTAAATTATCCAACTTTTGGGGGGGTGCCATTTGTCAATTTCCACTGTTTCCTTCCAGAAAATAATTGTGTGTACAGATCGACAGACATAAGTTTTATAGTAGTGGTTCTTCCTGTGTAGTGGAACTAAGTAACTTGACATTTCTGTATTTTCTGATTTTGAAAATAGCTTCATTTGTTTAGTAATTACTTTTAAAGGCATTTTACTTTTTGAATTGATTTTTACATCTTTGTACAAACATTAACCTTTTATTATGTTTATTTATTGATTGCACATGAATCATTCTTTGAAATAACACTCAGATTAACTTTTATCAGATATTTATTTCCAATTATGTTAACCTTGCTAACAGTGCTCCTGTAAATAATTATCTCTTATGTTCTGGTCTTTAAAGATTTCAGGAAGGATTAGGTTAAGCTTTAATGGTTAACAACTGGTAGATGAGTGCTACCTTCATCAGCTGTCTAGATTTAACTGGTTGGTTATTTTTCATATTAATACTAGCCATGTTTTCAGGAACTTGTTTTCCATACTCAACTTTTGTTTATTTATTAGATTAGTACATTTTCCTGTGTTTAAAAAATAAATATATTAAGTTGTAAATTCAGTTTAGCATGCTTAAGAGAATGTACTTTGCTAAGTTTGTAAGTGGGAAACATCTACATATGTTAATCAACTATTAATTTTAAATAAAAGAGACTGCTCTCATTTTATTTAAATATTACTTGTAAATTAAAAAAATCTTGTCAGATAAACTAAAAGTTCTCAGGAAAACTTACTTTATAAAACTGAATATTATTGAAATTTATACACATAACTCATGTTAATATACCACAACCCACGACAAAATTTATATATAACACAATTGGTGATTGCCTCCTATCTTTCATCAACTGTCAGAGCAGTCTGTCTGTAGGGATGGAGAAGCATCATCAACAGAAATGAGATCAGGCAAAGAAATAGGAAGCAGACATGGCAATTGTAAGTCAAACAGACTCAGGGCAAGTCCAGGAATTCTTTGTATTCTTTAAACCCAACTCCAGGAATCCACCTCGAGATAATTTCTTGGAATCTTTGCTGAGTTCCAGAAGTTCCAACCTTCCCGCAAGACCCAAAATTGTCCCCGTCAACTTTTAATGCAAAATGGACAACAGCCACCAGGTGGTGCCAAACTACAGCCCAAACCAGTGTAGATTTTGATCACACTACCAGACCACAGAATTCATTCTGGCTAATTATTATTATTATTATTATTATTTTATACAGCTGGGGTACAGGACAGAGGTGTGGAGCGGTGAGAGGCTTCACCAGAGACAGAGTGGGGAGCAGAACAGGCAGATCAGAAATCCACTGCTGAGGGGAGCAGCGGGCGAGGCAGGAGAGGTCTGCCACACCATGTGGGATTTTCCCCGGCTGGGCGTTCAACCCGCATCACTGCTGCCGACAGCTCCACAGCCCAGTGCCTAACCGCTGTGCCACCAGGGAGGCCCCATTCTGGCTAATTAGACTTACATCAATTAATTTATTAACTTGACATCAATTCAATCCCAATTTGTTATACAATTGAATTTTTT
Source organism: Scalopus aquaticus (assembly GCA_004024925.1). Lineage (NCBI taxonomy): Eukaryota > Metazoa > Chordata > Mammalia > Eulipotyphla > Talpidae > Scalopus > Scalopus aquaticus. Next base: position 122,592 of record PVIJ01002929.1, read on the forward strand.
TTTTACTTCAATCACTCCATTAACATTGTGTTTTTACTGTAACTATAATTTCTTTGATTTTCAAAATACCATCTGAGATATTTTTAAAGCTTACATTAACAGACACAATTGCTTTCTGGGAGATGGGACTTATCAATAACTCTAAACTGTTCTCCATTTAAAGTTACTGGACTCAATACAATTTATCTGCTGCTATTAAGAATGTTAACTTGGTTTACATAATCAATGGCACCTAATAACATCCCATAAAATGTTCTGTGACTTGGCCTTTTATAAAAGCAATACAATAAATTTTGAGAAATACTTTACCCAAAATATTGAATATATTATAGATAGCTAAATATTTACATGAAGATAAACATGTTTAGCAACATATAAAATATTTATAAGTAGCTATAAGGAAATTTAAACTGTGATATTAAATATCAATCCATCTCTAGCATGAGAATGATGATGAGAGTAACAAGATAAAGTCTTGTTATTATGTGACTTTACATGACTATGGACGACTAGGCCTGGTCTTAAAATTCTTTGTCATCCAAGATTTGATGTTTATTAGCTCAGAGTGAGTTAGTGGTTTCCTGGAAGTAAAACTGATTTGCAAATTATATGCATTTTCTCATTTCTCCATATAGCTATTTAATGGCAATTGTTAAAGCATATCTACATATCCCCAACACACACAATTTTGTTTGGATATTTCTATCTATTTTACTAATTTATTTGTGCTAATCCAAAAAGTTCAGAAATACATATTTTCTATATGCCATGGGATGCTCTGTATAGGTCACATCTATGAAATAGGCTTACCAACCAGGCTAAACACTCCTGAGTTTCTCTAGGTTGGTTCCTACCTTTTTTAAGATGACCTATCTCAAAAGGATGTCTTCCCCTTTGGACTGAAACTAGAATTTCACTACAAAGAGATTTTGTGTAAATTATAGTAAATTACAGTAGCCCTATATAAAATAACCTTAAAAATAGGCCAGCTACAAGGCAGAAGTTGTGAAATATCTGGCAATTTATGTCAGCTTGGACAACACTAGCTGATCTGACCACCCAACACTCTGTATATGGACCACTTAACATATTAAACAGAGCATATACTGAATTACAGGAAAACTTAGAATTTCTTTAACATCATCTATTGGAAATTGTTATCATACAAGGTGGCACTAGTGACTCCTGTGGAACAATTTAACACTCTTTGTACAGTTAGGATGAAAACAAGTTCTGTGGAATCAAGCATCTTGTCATTAATCTCAAAACTAGGACTCATCTCTTTTTAAACTTTCCAATATGAGTTCGAAAGGATGTTATCGCATGGATCTTATATAAACTCTTGGATTTCATTATGATAAAAATTCTATTAGTTGAAGCCTGCCAGGTATACAAGTCAGAGGGGAAAAAAAAGCCCTCTCTGGTCATCGAAACACATTTAAACTCATGTCACTTCACAGATGAACATATTGGTCTCATTATCTTTTTAACATAGAAACAGTCTTTGATATGAAAACACTTTTACTCCAGAGACTATTTTATACTCACAAAGAAAGAAGGTAGTTAAGTACAAACTTGGGAACATATAATCAAATTCTGATATTAAGAACTAGAGGAAAAATAATATAAATGTTCTTTCAGCCTCAAAGAAAAGGGTTCTTTTATCTTAAGAAAGGGTTCTAGATCTTGAGAAATGATAATATTCAAAATCCAATGACACAAAATAATTATTTCATTATGGAATAAGAATGCTATTTCTATATGGAACTTGATTTGCTGTCAACAAAAGTGTATATTGTCATTCAATTCTATGAAATTATTCAAAACTCACGCTTCAAAAATCCAAATTCTAACCACAGGTAGAATGTTTACTAATTCTTATTTTAAAAAAGAAGCAGCTTATTATTTTGCTAAGATTAAGAATATATTTACATGCATCACACTGTGAAGTAGGAAAGCTATACATTCCACATATTTTATTACATATTTATTTATGAAGGCTCAGAAGCTCTCCCTTCTCCAGTCATAGCTAACTACATTTTCCTCCCACTCTCAGTTTCAAAAACAAAATCACTTAAGAAAGGAGTAAGGGGAAAATATTTGCTTGATTTTTAGGGAAAGAAATTGGATTTAAATAATTTTTGTTGAATTATATGAAGTGAATTACTTATGTAGGTAAGTATTGTTTTCAGTAACTTCTATTATGTTTTATCTAAACTGTTGATCTCAAGTTTTCTAAAATTGCCTTGCTTAACTATTATACTATTATCCATTGTGGAATATATTCAGGTTTAAGGAGAAAATAGTATATTTGGGTTTTTTGACTATTTTACAGCTTTTTGTAAATGAAAATGCACATAAACATGAACTTTAAAGAATCAGTGCGTCTATGAAATGTTGAGAATTCTGAATTTTCTTTCTCACCCTTGGAATTGGAAAGTCATTTAAAGTATGTGCATGCATGTGTGTGTGTATGTGTTACAAATTTTGTGAAATTGAAGCTATTAAGAAATGACAAATCTTCATAATTAAAAATGAATTCTGTCTGTTATTTCTAAGTCTTGTCTAAAAGAGAAGAATTTAAATATTTCTATTCCGGAAGTTCTAAGCAAATGTTTCCAATGCAAGAGACAAATCTAGGTAGCAACGTAAGTTAAAAAAAATCTTCTTGGTCACATGTATTCATTAACAGCAAAATCTGATGAAGAGTACTGTACAGTGGAATGCTCCAGTACTTACTAACTTCTGCATCTTTTGTCATTAACATTTCAGGACAATGTGTGTTTATCAGGTAACACTCACTCTCAGGATGAGTCAGGACAACACTCTGGTCCTCCCCAGCGGCTCAGCGGTTAAGTGCTGCGCTGTGGAGCTGAAGGCAGCGGCGATGTGACCCAAGTGTGACCCAAGTTCGACATCAGGCCGGGGAGATTCCCACATGGCGTGGCAGACCTTTCCTGCCTGGCCCGTTGCTTCCCTCAGCAGTATATTCCCGCCAATCTGCCTGTTCTGCTCCCCGCTCTGTCTCTGGTGAACCCTCTCACCTCCCCACACCTCTGACCTGTAGCCCAGCTTGTATGAATAAATAAATAAATATTTTTTTTAAAGGTTTATTTATTTATTCATACAAGCTGGGGGACAGGCCAGAGGTGTGGGCGGTGAGAAGGTTCACCAGAGTCAGAGCGGGGAGCAGAACAGGCAGATAGACCAAAGTACACTGCTGAGGGGAGCAGCTGTGGAGACAGGAGAGGTCTGCTGTGCCATGTGGGAATCTCCCTGGCCAGGTGTCGAACTCACGTCGCTGCCGCCAACAGCTCCACAGCGCAGCGCTTAACCGCTGTGCCACCAGGGAGGCCCAATAAATAAATCTTAAAAAAAAAAAAAAAACAACATTCTAAAAGTTATGAAGTCCAAATATGCTGTGACCTTTTTGGCATTTATTTTATAGCAATCTTTTCAGTTTATTTACAGGAGGCTTAACTGACTGGAGAGTGACTATAGATCTGCCTAGGTCTACTTAATGAAGTGCCTTTGTATTTCATGAACATTTACAATTATTTAGACCTAACATTGCAATCTGTGTTTCTAATCACCATATCACTATTACTCAAGAATCAATCAAAGCTATCTTTCTTATAGAGTTTTATATTTTAAATATTCCTATACAGAAGGTTCTTTCTAAATGTCTGTTCTACTGTTTGAGTCACTTGTTATTTGCACTCTTTAGTATAACTTCATAGGATTGACTCACAAGTGCCTCTTCCCCATGCAAGAGTAAAGGTTCCTTTTTTTATAGCTGATTTTCATGAGAGGCCTAAGAGTTGGAAAAATAGGTATTAAGTCTTGCTCTCCCAATCATTAATGCTTTGACTTTGAATGAGTCACTTAGTTAAAACTCAGACTCTTCATATTTAAAAATGAAGTCGAGGTAACAATATATAATGAAGTACCATAGAAATTACACAATTATTAAGAACGGGCTTTGTAATCAGCATTATCTTAAATACTGCACAGATGCATTATTTTATTTTAAGGATTGTATTTTATAAGTATTATATTACTGCACAAATGTAATATATTGTGAGAGTAGTTAATGTACAGGTTGGGGAAGATAAAGCACATATAAGGTTATTAGATGCAAAGCTATTCCCCAAAACTTCTATTAAAAGATTTAAAAATTCTGACCACATATTGAAATGAACATTTCATTTTCATTCATGCTACTCAGTAAGTTCTGTGGGGGCTGCGGCAATATTTATCAAAGTCACTATTGTTTTATTATCAAGCATGGTACCTAATATTTAGTAGCAGTAAACATACACTCACACACTATGCACATACACTCACACAAACACTATAATTGACTTGTCAGATATCTACATATATGAATGAAAAAGGAAAGCCTATTTCTATACAATTATATGGGGGAGAATAACACTGGATATGATGATGTAGAGAGGAAATTAGTAAGCCTAAGTCTTAAGCAATTTATTCAATCAGAGAAATGTCTATGTTAGTAATGGAGATTTCCCTGTAATGAAACATGCTTAAAAAGGCAGGATGGTCACCTGCTCTGGCCACATTAGAAGTACTCACTCCACTGCTTGAGAGAGTGTTCAAGGTAGCACATGATTCTTTCTAGTAGTCAAATGTATTTTAAACCACAAGAAGACAACACCTTGTTTGTAATATAACACAGTACCCAATATCCACCTTGGGTATTGGATAATTAAGACATTTGAAAAATTAGCTGGTCAATTTAATTAATATCATTGATTTTGTCATCTTGTGTACCAATCCAAAGAAAATTTCCTGCATTCAAGAATTTTGCATGACTTATCATGGTATGAAACAATAAATAAACTAAAGTATTACAATGCTTGAGCACTGCCTCCCTTGCACGGACAGTAGTCTTGCTTGCTATTCCCTCAGTACAACAGAGCTTCCCAACAAGCATTAGCTCTCCTGTGAGCTGGAATGTGGCTAAATATGTTATTGAAGAATTGACAGGGAGCAATGACATGTGACTATGACATTACTTGACCTTAATATCTTTCAAAAGATCTCAAAAGATGCCCTTTGCCATCATAAGTGTTCTGGAAATTAAAGTGGGAGCTGGCTGACAACAATCTGAGAGGAACAGTCATTAGTTCTAAATGCCGAGTAATGGAGCATAACACTTTCATCAAGAACATACAGGAGAAATGGACCTTAAAATATCTACAGCATCAAGTGTTATAAATGAACAATTACTGTGTGATAGAGAAGCAAAGTGGGCACACATTGGTTGTATTTTATTAACACAGTCTGCTCCAAATTCAGAGAGAATGATCCTCCCTTTTAATTTAGGAACAGACTTTTACATAACCACCTCTCAGATTCTCTTCTTCCAGGAAAGGGTTTGCTTGCCATTTTCCACTGGCCTGTCCTCTGCCCAAGTCCTTCCTGATTTCCCCCCAGAAGGTAAAAACAAGCTAGCCTAGAAGAAAAAAGTGCAGAAGTAGAGACAAACGGGTAAATTCTTCTGTCACCTTAATTTGTATTAGCAGTGACCTTTGTATCACTGCCCCTACCTATTTAATTTTCAGGGAAAAAAAAATTCCCTTCTTTTCAATTTTACACCTGAAATTATTAAACAATTTGGTTATCACATTAGGAGTCTCTTAAAATATACTCACATATTACTGTGTGTCTTGCAGGCATGCACTGATAGATGCTATTGTGAAATATATGATGGCTGTTTAATGCCAAAGATAATCATTGTATTTCATTTCAATTTCAGTCCACAGCATGGGATCGCTGAAAAGTGCATATACAAAAAATGATTATGTCCAGTATGGTCAAAGTGTTATCTTTGTTTCTCCTTATTCCTAGAGAATATTACATTTTGTTCTCCCTCCAGATTTTGTAATTACTGTGGGGAAAAGAAAAACTAAAAGATACTGAATTTGCTGAGTTCAAATCTTTCAAAACCCTCAGATAAAGTTTCCACAAAGGCTTTCTTTTTTTCCCAAAACAATTCCTTCCATTGCCTAGTGAAAACATTAGTTGAAGACCTGTAGTTTGATATGAAATTATAACATTTTCACAGAATCTTTGTGTGATTAGAATTTATTATTCTTATATACTAATTTAGTTTTTTTATCCAATGTCTCTAAAATAGATTTAAGCTAAAGTGAATTTCCTGTTCCTATCCCATTTCCCAATTAGGATCTTTAACTGGTCTCATTTACTGAGACAAGTTCAAAAGTCAAGCATGAGGGAAATATTAAGGAACTAAAACATATCTCATGGAATCAAACTAAACAGTCACTAAGACCCACATATTGTGCTAAGAACTTGGCGTTCCTTCTTTCATTTCTTTCTCATAATAGCCTATGCGTTAGGAATGAAGAGAGGCTTATTTCCCTGGTGGGGAAACAGACCTGGAGAGTTGATTGTAAGGGGGTAAAAATTTGTCACTCCACAGTATGTTTGAAAGAAGTATTTCATAAATGGGGTGCTGAAGGCTGGGTGGAGACTGCTCTTGTAAAACTTTCCCGTGTAGAAAGGAAAGTCTCTTTCTGTAAGGGAGTCTCCTTCATTTGAATGGGGAAGACCTAACCTCCCTCACTCTTTTCAGTGGAAAAGGCAGAACAGGGCCTCCCCGGTGGCGCAGCGGTTGAGCGCTGCGCTGTAGAGCTGTCAGCCGCGAGCGATGCAGGTTCGACGCCCGGCCGGGGAGAATCCCACATGGTGCAGCAGACCTCTCCTGCCTCGCCCGCTGCTCCCCTCAGCAGTGTATTTCTGATCTGCCTGTTCTGCTACCCGCTCTGTCTCTGGTGAACCCTCTTGCCGCCCTGCACCTCTGGCCTGTACCCCAGCTTGTATACATAAATAAATAAAATTCTTAAAAAAAAAAAAAAAAAAGAAGAGAAAAGGCAGAACAGTCATACATTCGTTACTGTGCCTTCTCTGGGGATCTCCCATCACTAAACTCCCACTAACCTCCCAGTGTTCCTTGTTTTTAGCTGAACTTGTTTAAAATGGCAACTAATGTCATGAGAATGAGTTACACATTCTTACTGGATCTCTCCCATGTATTAAGGAGGTGTTCATGTTATTATTAAACTTCTTTTTTTTCTTAAATCTGTCTGACACATGTTAAATTATTTGCCAGCCTAGAAAAACCCAGAGACATATGGGGGAATTTCCTTTATGGTCCAACATCATATTGACCTTATATCACTGGTCTAAATGTGGCAGGTCTTTTAGAATTTGGGTTTGTCTCACTTTACATCCTGTGAGTTTGCTTACCACTCATTTTTTCTTATGCTTAATAAAAACAAGAACGACAAGGCATTTGGACCCTCATGTGCCTTCTTTCTGTTACTGAATGGTTATATGGACTTCTGTTTGTCATCTGCAGAAAACTTCGTTTATCATAAAACATTCTGGATGGCCTTGCTTTTCTGAGTATTGAGAGTTCTTTAAGAACATGCTTTCTAGATAATTTCATTCAGTGTCATAACTGCAAATACCTTCTAAGTGCTGATAATATCCAAATGAGGACATCCAACTTTGACCTCTCCTTAAACAACAGATTCAGATATCTGTCTCCGAATAAACACCTCTATAGGAGGTATGACATCTGCAGTGTATAGTGTATATCCAGAAAGACACTTGCCACTTTCCTGACCCAAATCAGGCATATCCCTTCATTTCCAACCTTGGTAGAAATTATCTGAGAAAGAAGAGCTCACATTAAAAGATGGGATGAGCTGAACTTAACAGAACATAACATTCAGTGCCCTCCTTGTCACGAAATGAGGGTCAGTATCTGGTCACAGGAAAGCAATGCTCAGTACCTCAGGTAACATTCCAAAGCAAACAGTTCCCAAGTCTTTTCCCAATGCTACTTTGTAGTTTTAGAATGATCTCTATTCTCTGACTAGAAATATTCTATTTTAAAAAACCCACAATCTTGCTGAACTTAAAATGTAAGGTTGGCTTCTGTGGCAGTTCGAGTGCCAAGAGATAGTGAAAAAATTGTGTATTTGGGCGAATCAGCAGTTTTCAGAGTGGGAATAACCTGAAGACTAACAGGCTGTTACTGAACAAAAGGGATCTTTGTCACGAGAGGGCGCCCTCACCCATTGAGACAAAAATCTAGAGCGCACCACACAAAGGCACCAAGGAAAAAACAAGCTTGATCTAACTTACTCTGCTTTCAGTGGTTTCAGCATTCAATTTTAGAGCATATTAGTTTTAACTCTAAAGTTATTAAATTCCCACGCAACAAAAAAAGAAAAAAAAATAGTTACAAGCTTTATTTCAGCGCATTACCTGGTCAGGGATTTGCCTTCTCACACCAGAATGTGCTTCTGAGAAAGCTTCATTTCAGAGGTCACAAATCTCTCCTGACAGGATACCAGGGACCAAAGTGCTGCCAAATGTAAGCCCTGTTCCAGCAAGTACACTGCAGCTGAAAGGTCAGCTAAGGCAGAAACATTTGCCCAGATGTAGCACAGTTGATGCTGATTTGCTTAAGCAATTTAATAAATGCCAAATGTGTGCTGTTGTTGGCTAAATACATCATAAACATCATGCCCGAGATAATTTAGGGAATGGCGGGATGTGGTAGTGCGTGAATGTGGCACAGTTCGGTACTACTGTTATGAGAACCTAGGTTTAGGAGTTTCCACAGAATATTCTCTTAGAAAAAAGACACTTCTCATTTATAATTCTTATTAGTGTTTATTTTTTAATAAAAGCTGTGAAATCCTCAGCTGTGTAATTTTGAGAAAACTCAATTAACCCCTAGGAACCTTAGTTCCCTCAAATATATCTAAACTGCGCTCCCAAGCCCTCATCTCAAGGGATTGTAAGTGTTTGTCATGGAACATTTTAGCAGGTTTATTTTTTCCGCCTTCCTCTGTACTTCCCACATCAAAGAAAGAATTTTTGTAACCTTTTCCTTATATAGACCTGGTTTGAAATCTATCTGCTTGTCAAGTAAATTCCTACTTCTTTCTGTCCCTTCTGATTTCCTTTCATTAGTATTTTCAACTTAACCTATTTTTCAAATTACATTCCATCCACTAGATCTTTCTAATGAGTCCTGTGAATTTTTTTACACCATTGTGGAACAAAAATCAAATGTTTGTTCTTAAGAATAGTTTACCACATCTGTCTAGCATTAGAAAGTTTAAGGGTGACATGTTAAAAATAATAAGCATTGTTTCCTCTGGTTGTACCTACAGTCCTGCTATTGTTGAGGCCTCTTGTGCTTCTCTACTACGGCTTCTCTTGCAACTGTCTTTGAAAGTTTCTGGGGCAATCTTACAGAAAGGGTCTCAATCAGGACCAGCTGCTGCTTCTGTGTGACCCTGACCTTGAAGAACTGCTTCCTGACTTTCCCTAAGGCCACAGTCCAAAGGCCTCCATCTAAAAATGGCCTCTGCCATGCATCTCCCTCATTGCTCATAGCACTCTGCTTCTAGAACATGCCTCATCTTATCAGGAGGCATTTCTGGTCCCACAGAAGCCCTCGTATCCCAAAATAACTCTACCTTGTCTGAAATATCTGTGTGTTGTAGTGACAGTATGTTATGGACAAGTACTACACTTCTTCCCTGATCCTCTCCATTGCATGTGGCCAGTTGTGTGCACGTGTGCTTGCTCAGGGCTTGGTTCCGAATGCCTGGTACCTGCAGTCTCCTGCAGAGGCTGGTGATCAGTCAGCTCAACCCCACGCAGAGAGTCAGATGTGCCTCAGTGGCTTAGGTCCAATCTGGGACAACCTGTAGCCAGTGACTGTCTCAAGAGTTTGTAGGCTTGACTCCCCAGCCTCAAAGTGTGGAAAATTCTGATATGATTTATCCTCTAGAGCTCCCCAGGAGATCAGGCTAAGACTGGGGAGTTGTCTAAAATGGCAACTGTCTTTATTCTGCATTTCCTTCTCTTTTACATGCTTCTCCTGCTCCTTAATAAATGCTTTGCTGATAAATTTGTAACTCAGAATCTGCTTCTGGAAAGTCTATAGAAGATACTTAGAACAGGGATGTTTTCGAAGGCAGACACTGTGGATAGGATACTAGATTTTGTCATCAGCTGAATTGCAATACAGAACCTAGCAAGCCTCTGGCATGCTAGAACATTGCAATTGCTAAGTTTTCATGTGTGGTGAATGAAGATATTATGTGTTGAATTGTATTCCCCATGGAGATGATGAAGACCTGAAGCCAGTATCTGTGAATGTGACTGTATTTGCAAATAGGGTATTTACACTAATCACATTAAAACGAGATTGTTAGGGTGGTTCTAGTCCAATATAATTGACATCCTTATAAAAAAGGGAAATTTGGGCACAGAGACAGAAACATAAAGGGAAAATGATGTGACGACTCAGGGATACTGAATGCCATTTACATGCCACGGACCACCTGTGGCTACCAGACCCTAGAAGAGCGTCATCAAACAGCTTCTCCCTCACAACCCTCAGAAACATCCCTGTTGAGCCCTTAATATTGGACTTCCAGCCTCCAGAACCGTAAGATAATATATTTCTGGGCTAAGTGACCCAATTTGTGGCAGGCCTAAAAATCTTACACAGATGGGATACTGACAGGTTACACTAGATTGCACAATTTTCTTTGACTCATGAGAGGTATGAGGTGAGTGGAATTACAAGGATGGTGACTGCTTTCGTGAAGAAATGAAAAGAGAATGACAGGCTCAAGATGAAGTTGGATTTGAGATTTTAGCAAGTCTCCGTGCAACAGTTAGTGGTTTGTTAAGGAAGGAATGGGAACGTGAGACTTGGAATCTAAAGGAACCTATCAATAGACGTTCTTGAGAAATTTGAACCAACAGGATCCCTGAACTCTCCCAGCCTGCAGAAAGACCAAAATTCTCTTGCCAGAAGGAAGCAACTCCCTTGCTTGAAGATTGTGACCAAGTGTACGCATGTAAGCACAGAAGACTAATGAGACTTATCCTATGGCTCATATCTTTTATTAGAGTTTAAACCAAATAATTCAGTTGATCTTGCAATTCCATTTGTGTGAGAGAAAAAGGCATGATTTCAGTTCTCATTCCACAAGATTTGAAACCAGACAAGCATCTTAATGGATTTGAGCCTCAATTTTCTTATCTGATAAAAAGTGGTTAATGACACTTACCATAACATAGGGAATGTAAAACTGCTTCACAAAGATGGTGCTTGACAGTTATAATCTATTAGATTCTTTCTAGCTCCAAGTACCCTGATTTTAATAATGGATAAGAAGTCTACTACCTGGTAAAGTGCTCTAACTGAAAGGTAGCCAGGCAAGAAATACAGAAAGAAGCTTTTCCTGTTTTTTTCTTTTTCTTTTCAACCATTGAGAAGGAGATAAAGTCAACAGATGTTGGAACAAACACGCTCACTTAGTGAGTTGAATAATATCAAAACTATTGCTCAAATGAAAAGAGCAGCTGGCTTCTTACCGAAGCTTCATTGTCATACACACCCTCACATTTGGGATCATTAGAAATTTACATGGGGTGAATAGCACTGGAAAACTATATTTACTTTTCCATAAATCATCAGAAAAATGTTAACGCACTCTCAGTGAGATAGGAGAAAGGAAGAAAACACACACACACATAAGCAGATGTGTATTTTTCATGTGAATGTGAGGGAAACTGCTGAAAATAAATTGACGCTTTCCTGAGACAAAGAAGTGGCAGGCACTCAAAGAAAGATAGATGCTTAGAGGAAAATGGGCAAATGTAGCAGAGAAAATGTGATCTATTTTAAAGCATAAATTAGTTTAAATGTCTTAGATAGAACCAATTACTCCTTGGCCTATTAAGAAGTACTACCTCAGGATGTTAGCCTTTCAGACCTAAGTCTGAAAGTATTTAAGGATATACCTCCACATTTTATTAAGTTTACTTGTGTCTGATCAGTCCAGAGTATTTGTAAAATGTAAATGAGAAAAAAATCATAATCTCATAATCTGTAAGATTACTATTAACTCATGGTTTAGTGTCATTCTTTCTGTGTATTTCTTATATATTTAAAGCTTTGATCCTGCTTTATTTGATATTATCTCATTTCTCAATGTTATTTAAAATACTTTATATATTGTTTTTAATGTTTGTACAATATTTGTTTGCATGAATATTTATGATTACTAATAATCCCCTAATAGTGGAAATTTCATATTTATACACACACACACACACACACACACACACACACACACACACACACATATACATATATATATAAAACAAAGTCAAAATTTAGTTTATTTTTAGGGTATAGTACATGTTATTGTGGAAAATTTGGAGAATAGAAGAAATTCTGTAACAAATAAAAAGCAAATTTATCCTCTTTCTTTCCTTCCTCAGGTAATCACTTATAACATTTTTGTTTATTTTTTTCCAGTTTGCAGAACTCTGTTATCTTTGGCTCTTCCAGGCCAATCTTTCCTAGGTGCCATCGCCTCAGTTTTCCTACACAAACCTATATCTTAAATTCAACAAAAATATATTTATATTTCAGCTTCTGTGGAGAACTTATAAAGGAGGTACTTTCACATTTTACTGTAAATTTACATATAAAACAGATTTCTGACATTGCATTCTAAATTTCGACATAAAACAGGTTGCCGACTTCCTTCACCTATTGGGCCTGTTGGGCTGGCCTCATTTCATTAGACCTCAATAACCCATCAGCAGAAAGGGGATCAATGTAACAAATCCACTTGTATCAATTTGTTACCAGTCTCATTAGTCATTACCCTTGCTCATCTGAAGTATTTTTGAGAGATCTCTAAAAATTATTGGACTGCTGTTAGTTGAAGATGAAATTCTGCATAATCGTATCGTGCAAGGTTCTGTTCATATCCTGCTCACAAATGTTATTCTCTTAGTTTATTGTAAAGCTCTTTGTTTCCATATTATCTCCGGTCAGCTTCTCCTCAAGAATGAGATGAGGATTCAGGTTGAAGTCATTCATTCATTAGGAGAAAAACAGTGGAGCGGAAGCAAGATGGGGGAGAGACAAGTCGAGCTAAGTTGTAATTTTGGGCTAGGTCAGCCTCAGTCTCATCCAACTGGAGGTCAGCAGTGAGGACTTGAGATACCTGAACCTGAAATTGCCAAATTGCTACTGGGACAGCTCTAACTCCCGTACAACTCCAGTTCTCTGCAGAGAATTTCAGGTGCAGGTTTTCAGAAAATAGGAAACACCTGACAGGGTGTTCACAGGAAGAGCAATATGGGTCCAGGGCATCTTCAGGAATGTCATCAGTATTAACTATTGCTATGGACTGAATATTTGTATCACCCCAAATTCATGTGTTGAAGCTTACTCCCAATGTGATAGTATCAGAAGGTACGAGCCTTTTACCTGACTAGATCTCCTCTGATGGGATTAGTGCTTTTAAAAATGGAGATTGAGAGAGATAATCTTTGTCTCCACCATGTGAGGGAACAACCTGAAGACAGCTGTCTATGAACCAGAAAGCAGGCCTGCACCAGAAACTGAATCTGCTGGCAGGTACTTGATCTTAGACTTCTGTTTCCAGAAAAATCTATAAGGGATACATTTGGGTTGTTTAACCCACCCATTCTATGGTATCTTGTGATGGCAACTTGATGATGAAGACACACATGTAAAGATTCTCATGAAATTATTTGGTTTAAACTCTAATAAAATATATGAGCCATAGGATAAGTCTCATTAGCCTCTGTGCTTACATGTGTACAACTTGGTCACAATCTTCAAGCAAGGGAGTTGCTTCCTTCTAGCAAGAGAATTTTGGTCTTTCTGCAGGGCTTTGTGAGTTTACATCTCTTAGACTAGCAGAGGATTCCACTGTTCATGCACACTGAATTGAATCCTGTTAAAAACTATCATAAAAATCACTTTACTTTTGACCATTTCACATTCAAACTAGGTGTGATTTGGGATCCAAGACAGTTTAAGTTTTGTAACATTCAGGTGTTTCTGTAGATGACTTTAGCCATGAAGAACATATAAAACAGTTGATATTATAAGGGAAACGTATAGTTAGCACTACAAAATGCATGAAGTATCTTAATCACCAGAAAAATAGCCTTGTTAAAATAATCTTTTAGCCAGCTTAACATGTACATGTGACAAAGTAACAAGTTTTAGTTTCTTAAGTGTCTCAAAATTATAAGCATAATTCTAAATATTAACAGTTCACCATTCACTTGGGATACAACTGTCATTTTGGAGGTGTTATATTTACTATCTTATGACCACACCTCTTAAATACTGTGTAGAAGCATAAATATCTTTATTTCTCCATTTAGAACCACACGGTCCCTTTACTGAAGCCAACCCAATCTACTCAACACTTCCATAAGGGTTTGCCCTCTCCAACTTCCAAATACTTTTTTGGTCACAAATACCCCAGGACAAAAGACATTCCCCAAAACTTGGTCAATCTCTGTGTACCATATATTTTGAGACCTAACTGAAATCTTTCTCAAGGTGTTCTCTGTAAAAAGAAAAATTTTCACTTGTAGCTGAACTTTCCTATGAGACAGCAAATATAATAGCTGTTTCATTAAAATGGATCTGTAGAGTAAATGAAAAATATCAGGTTTTTCCACCCTCCCATCAATGATAGACCACTGCAGGCCTACACACATGCCTGATGGCAGCTACCTAGGCTGTGGGCCTGTGCGAGAGGGCGCACCTGAGCCAGAGACTGGGCTTAGAAGCAGCAGCAGCAGAAGTGCAGCAGCAGTGGAAGAGAAAGCAGAGGCAGGTGAGAACAGAGCGTGGAGCAGAGGACCGTTTGGGGTGCAACAGAGACCACGAGAGAACACCTGTGAGTCTGAGAGAGTGAAGATTTGCCAGGGACTGGGAGGCCTGCAGGTGTCCCCCCCAAACCCGCCCCACCCCCACTGTCTGCCTGTACCTGGTTGCCTCCCTACAAAAGATAATTAAAAGCCTAAAAAGCCACCCAGGGCTCCAACTCCTCCTTTGACCTGTCTGCCCAGCTCGTAGAGAACCTGCGCCTATGCTCTTCCTGCCACTACAGGGTCCTAACCAGCTGAAGTTGACCAACCACTATGTACTTTGAGTGACCCTGTACCCCAGATCCTTTCTGCCTCTAACTGAAGACTTTCATGATCAATAAACAAGGGAACCAGTTTACACAGCTCATACACAGACCTCAGCCCTGTGTGAAAGGAGAGCTTTCATGAGTTAATTATCATAGCACCATGACCCTCTTCTTTGTAGAACTTAAAATCCTCAGCTCTGCCCAAAGACACAAATATTAAGTGAATTCATTCACCAGTGTGTGTTCCTAATAAACTCAGCCCCACAGGCCCCCTCCTCTTCCGAATGTCTTTGTATTATTATTTCTAATAATTTCTACTGTATGAATAATTGGGTGTCTGTTTCAAAACTTTTAGAGTGTATTGTACTCTATTTTGAATTAAAAATGTTACTTGTCAGTATTCTTTATTTTGTCATATATATGACAAAACAGATTCTTAATACATCTCCTTAAGAATCTCATTCAGGGAGATTTGTTACCTAATTAACTTTTTCACCCCTAGACAGTTGCCCCCCAAAATGCTATCTTCAGATAGAAAAAGGAGCATCACCTGAGAATTTATTAGAAATGCATGTTCTCCGCCCCATCTCAGACCTGCTTTATCAGAAACTGTGTGTGTGGAGTGGGTGGTAAATCTGTGTTTAAAGCAGCCTTTCAGGTGTTTCTCAGCACATACTTAAATGTAAAAACCTTTTACCAATATACTGCCCCAGTCAAGAATCTGAATTAATATCCTTTGATACTGGCCTGCTAATCCTTTCTCTCAGGTTAAAGTTAAAATTAAGGAAAATCAACAATTCTGGGCAGAAAATGGGAAAAGGACACAAAGAATATGGTAGCAATTTTAGGTCCATGTAAAATCACAGGTAGCTGAGTCTTCAAAATGAAATACTACACCTGCTTCTTATCTCAGAATGTTTTTCTATCTTATCATGACTGTGAGACCCACATATTAGCTGATTCTTTCAGTGGCTTTCTGCAAGGGTACATGGTGTACCAAGAAAAATCTTTAACTTTTTGTAATTTTTTTCCTACTTAAGGTTGTCTCTTTATAGAAATCCAAGCATCATGCAAAGCTGTACAATATCTAGAGAATCTTTCATTCTTAAAGAATTCTCCAGCAAAACCTGCTTCTCTTTGCACCTCTTCATTGAGACTGAACAGT